>CAUYQU010062121.1:0-97193 GCA_963574635.1 Cheracebus regulus | reverse complement strand
CATTGTTAAACACAATTATTGGCATAAAAGAGGTTTTTAATACCCATTTTTAGACTGTATTCTAGCCTGGGCAATAAAACAAGAATCCCATTCTCTCTCCCTCTTTCTCTTCCTCTTTCTTTCTTTCATTCTTTTTTTCTTGTTCTTTTGCTGTGTCTTTCTTTCTCCTTTTCTCTCTTTTTCTAAAATCTCTTTCTTTCTCTTTCATTTTTTTCTTTCTTTTGCAGTTTCTTTCTTTCTCCTTTTCTCTCTTTTTCTAAAATCTCTTCCTCTTCCTTTCTTTCATTCTTTTTATTCAAAAAAAAAAGAACAAAATCTATGATCATCTCAATAGACGCAGAAAAAAACATTTAACAAAATTCAACACCCACCTTCATGGTTTTTTTTCGTTGTCATTGTTTTGGTTTTTGGTTTTTTGAGACAGTCTCACTCTGTCACCCAGGCTGGAGTACAGTGGCACAATACCCACTCACTGCAACCTTTGCCTCCTGGGTTCAAGAGATTCTCGTGCTTCAGCCTCCTGGGATTACCAATGTAATGCCACCACACCAGGCTAATTTTTTTGTACTTTTAGTAGAGATGGGGTGTCACCACATTGGCCAGGCTGGTCTCGAACTGACTTCAAGTGATCAGCCCAAATCTCCCAAATTGCTGGGATTACAGGTGTGAGCCCAGCCACTTTCATGGTATTTTAACAACTAAGAATTAAAGAGAACTTTCTCAACCTGCATCTGATATCCCCTTAGGGAATATCAGAAAGTTCAAAGCTAATGTCAACAATGTTAAGTGTGAATATTTTCTGCCTAAGAATAGGAACAAAGCAAGGATATACACTCTTAATACCTCTATTCAATAATGCCCTGTAGGTCCTGATCAATGCAATCAAGCAAGAAAAAGCAGTAAAATACAAATTGGAAAGAAAGGTATAAATCCATCTATATTTGCAGATAACTCATGTACATTTTTTTAAAATCCAAGGATTTACAAAAAAGCTACTACAACTAATAAAGCTTAGGAAAGCTGCAGTATACTGCAACTTTATCCAAAATCAATATCCAAAAATTAATGGCATTTACAGTAAACATGTCAAAAAATACTCTCAAATGGCCAAGTGCAGTGGCTCACACCTGTAATCCCAGCACTTTGGGAAGCCAAGATGGACAGATCACTTGAGGTCAGGATCTCAAGACCAACTTGGCCAACATGGTGAAACCCTGTCTCTACTAAAACTACAAAGAATTAACCAAGGGTGGTGGCACACACCTGTAATCCCAGCTACTGGGATTCTTCTGGCTGAGGCAGGGGAATTGCCTGAACTGGAGAGGCGGAGGTTGTAGTCAGCTGAGATGGCACCACTGTACTCCAGCCTGAGTGACAGAATGAGACTCTCTCTCCAAAGGGGGTTGAGGGCAATACTCTAAAATAATACCCAATAAAACAGCATTGAAAAATATGACCTACTTAGGAATTTATCTGATAAAAATATGTTCCAGATCCATATACTAAGAACTACAGTACAAAGTTGAGAGAAATTAAATATCTAGAGAAATGAAGAGCTAGACCATGTTCATGAACTGAAAGATTTAAAACTGTTAAAATGTCAATTTTCCCCAATTTGATCTACAGATTCAATACAATCACAAACAAATCCCTAGAGAAAAAAAATTTTTTAACTGACAGGCTGATCCTAAAACTTATATTTAAATGCAAAACACCCAGAAGAATCAAAACAATTTTTTAAAAGAACAAAGTCAGAGAATTTATCCTAACTAATTTCAAGACATATTATAAAATTTCAGTAATCATCATAGTGTAGTACTGGCATAATAGACATGTAGATCAAAGGAACAGAAAATGGAGCTCAGAAAAAAAACAATGCACACACATACATTCAATTAATCTTTAACAAAGATTCCAAGGTCATTCAATAGGAAAAGTCTTCAATAAACAATGCTTAAATAATTTGCTATACACATGTAAAACAAAACCAGAACTTCAATCCTTACCTCACACCATATAAATTAACTCAAAATGAGTTACTGGATTGCAAGCCTAAACCTAATTAACTAATGCTGTAAAACTTCTGGAAGAATCAGAAGAGAAATACTTTCCTACTTTGGGATGGCAAAGGTGTCTTAGGACATGAAAAGTATAGACTATTTTTTAAAAAGTAATATTGGACAATCAAAATTTAAAACTTTTGTTCTTCAAACACAGGTGGGAATATGAAAAGGCACACCACAAATTAGGAGACTATATTTGTAATACATCTATCTGCCAATAAACTTGTATGCAGGATATTCGAAGAATTCTTACAATAATAACCTAATTTTTAAATTGGGCAGAAGATGTAAAGAGACATTTCCCAAAAGATATATTAATGACTTAATATGCACAAGAAATGTTAAACTTCATTCATTATCAAAGAATTACAAACTGAAATCAGTTACTACATACTACACATCCCTAATTCGAAAATCCAAAATGTTCCAAAATCAAAATTTTTGGCATGCCAACATGACACTTAAAAGAAATGCTCATTAGACCATTCCAAATTTTGGATTTTCAGACTAGGGATCCTCAACCTGTACAATGCAAACATGCCCAAATCTGAAAAAAATCCAAAATCCAAAACACTTCTGGTTCCAAGCATTTTGGATAAAGGGTACGCAATCTGTACTACACATCACTAGGACGGCTCAAATTTTTAAAAATTCATTGTACTATATGTGCAAGAATGCAGAACAATCAAAACTCCTATCTAACTGGTGGGATATTAAACGATACAAACATTTTTTGCAAGTTTGGCAGTTCTTTATAAAGTGAAACTCCTAGTTATTTACAGAAATAAAAACATTATATCCCACACAAAAAGCAGTACATTAGTTTTCACAGCCAAAAACAAATGTATGGATAAGCAAATTGTGGCGTATCTGAAAAAGAGACTACTATTTAGCCAAAAAGAAAAAAACCTACTTAAGCAATAATATGAAACCAGAAATAAGAACTACTTACTGTATGATTCCATTTATTAAAAATTCTAGAAAGGGACTGGGCGTGGTGGCTCACACCTGTAATCCCAGCACTTTGGGAGGCTGGGGAGGGCGAATCACCAGGTCAAGAGATTGAGACCATCCTCGTCAACATGGTGAAACCCCATCTCTACTAAAAATGCAAAAATTAGCTGGGTGTGATGGCATGCACCTGTAGTCCCAGCTACTCGGGAGGCTGAGGTAGGAGAATAACTTGAACCCCAGAGGCGGAGGTTGCAGTGAGCTGAGATCGCGCCACTGCACTCCAGCCTGGCGAAAGAGCAAGACTTTGTCTCTAAGAAAAAAAAAGTTCTAGAAAGAGCAAAATGATTCTATAGTAACAGGAAATTAGTAGTTGACTGGAAGGGAGGAAGGTTGAGGGGCAAAGAGAAGACCATGACTGGAAAAGGACATTTATGAACTTTTCACAACATAGAAATGGTCTCTACTTTGATTTCAGTGGCTTCACAGATGTATACATTTGTCAAAACTCTGAAACTGTACACTTAAAGTGGGTATATTTTATTGAATGTAAATTATACCTCAATAAATATAATCAAAAATGTATGTATTAATGGAAGAATCCATGCAAACAATCTCTCAAAGGAAACAAATTACTTTAATAAAACCAAAGCATCATCTTGTACATCTCCTAGGTAAGTGTAAATCTTTTAGAAAGTATACACAGTATTTTCAAATAAATTATTTTCATGTCTAACTACATCAGGACACTGGTTAAATGATTTATATTTATTAACCTTAACTAAAAGAGAATTCTTGTGAAATTTCTGGGAACTGAACTTATGAAATAAGTTCATTTGTGGCATTAAGATGGTTTGTTTCCCAGCTGCAGTAACAGACTATAAACAGAAATGTGTACTAATTTCTTTTGTGTAGTAGGCACTGTCTACACAAACATGAATGGCTCCTTCCCTGGCAGTAACATACACTTTACACTGCTGTGGATACATGGATCCCAACATGCCCACTTAAAGAACTACATTTCCCAGCCTCCCTGAAGCTAAGTAAGGCCTCGAAGCTAAGTATCACCAGAAGTGTTACAGGGAACTTCCCAGAGGTTTCCTTAAAGGACGGTGTGTCCTTCCCATATTTCCACCTCCTTCTAACCTAGAATGCAACCTTGATGACTAAAGTCTGAACAGCCATCTTGAACTATATGCTACTAATGGCAAAAACTAAGAACAGTGTAGTAACAAGACAGAAAGAACCCAGGTCCCTTGATAAACAAATCAGTTTTAAAATGCATGCCTCCAAGCTGCCTGTATAGAAAAGGAGATTTCTTTTTAAGCTATTTGTCTATTTTTAAATAAACATATGATTGTGATATTGAAATAAGTTATTTGTTATTAACTGGCTTTTATTTTTTAAAAACTTAAAGACTTTTATCGAGGTGACAATTTTTAACTTTTAGATCAGATGGTTGTGTAGGTTTTTTAACCTTGCCCCAGTCATCAATCAAAACAATAAACCATCTTTATCTTTGTAATTTTTCATTTTCCAAATGATTCCTCAATTTGGAACAGTCTAAGAGGAAAAAAAAATCTATTTCCCTATCTCTGGGAAGAAATTTTAGGCTGTATTATTACTCCATTAATCTCTGATGAAATTTTTAAAAAATGTAAACTGTATTATCACTCCATTAATCTCAGGCAAATCTATATGCTCCAGTGATTTCTACCTTAGCACTTGTACTAAATTATATGGTCTACATTGTTAATTTTTAAAAGGCTCAGAAAAGAAAGAGACCAGTAATGTTCGGAATAGCTAGGAGGAACTTCATTAAAGTTCTAAAAGAATTTAGACAGGAGAAGAAAGAAAAACATAAAATACAAATGTAGTACTGGTTAAAAGTTCAGGCTCTGAATCAAGAGATTCAGCTCCTGTGTGACCTTGGACAAGCTACTTGCTAAATTTCTTGCTTCTGTTTTCTTATCTGAAAAATGAGAATAGTAGAATCTACCTCAAAAGGACCTTGTGAGCATGAGGAAATTCATGTAGCTGGTAGTTAAGCAGTACCAGGCCTGCAGTAAGCACTCTTCACAAACAGCAAAAACTCTGAGGTGAGAACACGTAAATGTCTGACTTGAAACACAGATTCCTTTTAGTGAGCGGTTGGAATTTTTTTTATTTTCCTGAGACGGAGTCTCACTCTTGTTGCCCAGGCTGGAGTGCAACAGTGCAATCTCAGCTCACCGCAACCTCTGCCTCCCAGGTTCAAGTGATTCTCCTGCCTCAGCCTCTCAAGTAGCTGGGATTACAGGGTGTGCCATCACCCCCAGCTAACTGTTGTATCTTTAGTAGAGATTTGGGTTTCACCATGTTGGCCAGGCTGGTCTCGAACTCCTGACCTTAGGTGATCCACCTGCCTGGGCCTTCCAAAGTGCTGGGATTACAGGGGTGAGCCATCGCACCCAGTAGGAAAGAACGGCCAGACATAATTAGCTCACACCTGTAATCCCAGCACTTTGGGAGGCCGAAGCAAGCGGATCACCTGAGGTCAGGAGTTAGAGACCAGCATGGCCAACATGGTGAATCCCCATCTCTACTAAAAATACAAAAATCAGCCTGGCGTGGTGGCACATGTATGTAGTCCCAGCTACTCAGGAGGCTGAGGTGAGAGAATCACTTGAACTCAGGAGGGGGAGGTTGCAGTGAGCAAGATCATGCCACTGCACTCCAGCCTGGGTGACAAAGCGAGACTCTGTCTCAGAAAAAAACAAAACAAAAAGTAAAAGAAAACAAAAGGCTTTTTAGAGATTAAACACTTGAAAAATAAACTCACAGAAGAAATCTGGATACCCATATATATGAAAAGATACTCATAATCTCACTAGAAATCCAAAAATTGAAAATAAAATACTGAGAGTTTGAGGCAAAAGTTAAAATGAGTAAGTTCCATTACAGGCAGCAACAGAAAAGCAGGCATTATATACTGCCCATAGAAATGTAAACTGAAACATCTTTTTAAACTGTTTATGGCTATACCTTTCCGATTTTAATACATAAATGTACTACACAGCAAAACAACTGAAAGAATCTTAATATTTCTCATAGTTGATGGTTAAACAAACAATAGTACATGCATCTTATAAAACAGGATACAACTGTTCAAAAATACAACAAAATGAGTAAACTATATCTAAATTTACTCATATGAAAATACTTTAAGACAATGTTAAACGGAAAAAGCATGTTGCAGGAAAAGGTGGAGAATTATTTCTTATCTGTAATATTTTATAAACTGTGATATAAGAGAACTACAAGTGTAGAATTGTTGGACTATAACATTAAAGGCACGTTGCAAAACAATGTATGATTCAACTTATTAAAAGTCCAAAAACAGAAAACTATACATATAAATAAATACGTTATTGAAACTTTAAAAATTAAAGAATAATACACAAGAAATTCAAGTAAGAGTTACTTCTAAAGGAAGAAAAAACAGAATGGGAGAGGAAGAGCACAGCGGGGACTCCATAAATGGTGAAATGTTCTTTTTCTTAAACTGGGTATATATAGGTACATGGGTGTTAACTATCTCATGATTCTACCTTATGTGTGATTTACACATGCTCTTTTCATCTATTCAATATCTAATAAAACAATTTTGAAACATGCAAAAGCAAGAAAGAAAAACCTGGAATGATACAAATTAAACTTCTGGAAGTTACCTTCCTGAAGGTGAGGGGAGGGATCCTTCATGCTTTATGTTAGACATTTCCATATTGTTTGAATCTGACTCTAATTATGTAAAATTATATTAAAATTTTTAAAAGAAATTACTTTTCCACTAAAATTGTAATTATGAAAATTGTAACCACATGGGAAATATGTCAGTGAGTACAGCTGAATAAAGAATTCTATTTACACTGTGATTACATCTATGTACAAAAATGTGCACATTAACAAGAACAGAAGAAGAATTGGGGTAAATCTGATCTAATAGAGCAGCTGGAACATGGGTAAATTTTTCTACGGTTTTCATTTCTTGGAAGTTGTATTTCTTGGAAATATTTTGTATTTCATTAGTACTACCTCACTTGGAAAGAAATTAAAGAAAAATGACAACTGCAGGAAAGCCAACTCTTTACCTTCAGGGTAGCCAAGTGAAAAGCCTCCCCACATGCAAGGCTGAATTAATTTACAGGCAATCTACAATGTATACTACATGCCATGCCAATAAGTGCACTTAGAACAACTGGAAAGGGTCCCCACCACACCAAGGAGATTATATTAAAAGACTCTGAAGCGCGTATGTCCATTTTAGTGCTTAACTGAGCACTGATAATGCACATGAAAGTGCCATGGTCGAGGCTGCACTTCTGAACACAGGCTGCCAGGAATGTGCTGAAAAAAGGAAAAGGGAGTAGGGAGAGAGGCAGGGAACAAGGAAGGAAAAACTTCTCCAACATGTGGGGCGAAAATACAACATGGCATAAAAATTACACTCTCAATAACAAAAAAAATTGTACACTCAGAAAGCTAAGTGCCAAAGAAACAAAGACTAAAATGACAGGAACAAAAATTTCAAAAAAACCAAAATCAAAATAAGGAATAGGTACCAATAATAAACACTAGTTTGTGGTCTCTACAAATGGTCCCTCTATTCTATCCACTGGTTCCCCAAATCTGGTCATTTCCACTAAGGCATGAAGGAAAACAGGTCTATTTCACCCTCTTACCAAAAATATCACTGATTTGAAATATAAATAAAACCTTCATGTAAAAAAATAAACAAGAATATCCCAAAACAGATGTGCAGAGGAAAAATGCTTTCTGAGCTTACCACTATTAAAAATAGAGGCTCTAGGTAACAAAGGCTGATACAGAGCCAACTGCTGTTAGGCTACCCTTCCCCTGCCCACCTTTTCTTTCTTCCTATTAGGACCTTTCCATGCCTATTTCTGATAACCAAAATTCCATGAATCTTCCCTGTCAAAACAGTCTGATTCACACCTCCTATCACCACTATCTCCACTCACGACCTGAGAGAGGTCCCATTCTACCCACCTTACCAGACTTGCCTTCTCTCTTCTTCCCCATCTTTTTCTCTGCCCTTCGCTTCCCTTATAAAACTTACTCTTACTGACTCAAATCTTTTCTGGAGGCCAGGCATGGTGGCTCACATTTGTAATCCCAGCACTCTGGGAGGCCAAGATGGGCAGATAACTTGAGGTCAGGAGTTCAAGACCAGCCTGGGAAACACAGTGAAACCCTGTGTCTCCACAAAAATACAAAAATTAGCAGGGCATGGTGGTGGGTGCCTGTAGTGCCAGCTACTCAGGAGGCTGAGGCAGGAATACAGCTTGAACCCAGGAGGTGGAGGCTGCAGTGAGCTGAGATTGTGCCACTGCACTCCAGCCTGGGCAACACAGAGAGACTCTGCTTCAAAAAAAAAAGAAAGAAAGAAAAGAAAGAAAGAAAGGAAAGAAAGAAAGAAAGAAAGAAAGAAAGAAAGAAAGAAAGAAAGAAAGAAAGAAAGAGAAAGAAAGAAAGAAAGAGAAAGAAAGAAAGAAAGAAAGAAAGAAAGAAAGAAAGAAAGAAAGAAAGAAAGAAGGAAGGAAAGAAAAGAAAAACTTTCTGGAAAGAGGAAGATTATAAATGCTAATGTTTGTTTTCACTTTCTTTTCACTAATCCCTGCTTTAAAACTTTGATTTCTATAGAATTTAATTTAACAGCAAAAACCCAGGCTCAGTGAATACTTTCCTATATACACACTTGTGATCAAAGCGTAAGTCTGCTGCTTAACAACTTCAGCTCATACATGCTGCCAACTGTTCTTCCCAGTTTTGCATATCCAAGAATGCAAATGCCATAAAATCAAGAACATCTGTTTATCATCTGATTCCTGTTCTACGGCATAGTTATAATTGATCACCAAGGCCTGTCAACTCTACCTCCAAAGTACTACTTCGATTCATTTCCTTCTCTCCATCCCTACTGGCCCTGCATCATTTCTCAATCCTGCCTTTGGTTTTTCCCCTATGACAATCCATACTCCACAGGGCCCACATGGGTTTTCCTCTCTAAAACATAAATCTGGATCATGCCATTACCCTCTTTAAAACACTTCAGGCATTTCTCTGTGCATACAGAATTAACTCCCAACTCTTTCATATCCTTCAATCTAGCATCAATCATCACATTATCTCCTATCTATTAAAAAAACAGGTATTAAGGCCAGGTGTGGTGGCTTGCACCTATAATCCCAGCACTCTGAGAAGCCTAGATGGGTGGATCACGAGGTCAGTAGTCGGTAATTTGAGAGAAGCCTGGACAACATGGTGAAACCCCAACTCTACTAAAAATACAAAAAATTTAGCCGGGCGTGGTGGCACACGCCTGTCATCCCACCTACTCCGGAGGCTGAGGCAGAAGAATCGCTTGAACCTAGGAGGCAGAGGTTGTGGTGAGCGGAGATCATGCCATTGGACTCCAGCCTGGGCAACAGAGCAAGACTCCGTCTCAAATTAAATAAAAGAGAATATTTACAATGATGTCCACAAATGTTATATGACCTATTATTGCATTATTTACCTATTTATGTAACTAAAAAATTTATTCATCTCTATCATACAATATTATCACCAAACTCAAACTTTTATAAAATGGCTAGAGTTACGTCCACATAACATATTAAAATTAGACCAGGCTGTTTAACATATTTCTATTTTCAGTTCCAAAATCAAAATATAAGGTAGATTAAAAGGAATCTAAATCAATAGATATTTTCTAAACTGGGTGTTAACATATATAACTAAATTTCTCGCAGCTTTCTGGAAATTGTTAAAGTCAGCTCTGTGGGTTCTTAACAGCATATCACACCTACCATATGAGAAAGTTTGGCAACAAAATCAAAGTTACTTTAGAAGATAAACGCCTACCTTAGTGAGTCCCACTTGTTTTTCCATCTGGAATATTCCTTGAGTTTACCATATAAACCACTAACACAAGCTATTCAGCTTAACATTCATTAGAAAAGTTTCCTAAGAATAGGTAATTATTCTACTTCAAATCAAATGTATACAATTTACTAAAGCCAGTTTATTAGTTTATATATACCAAACTATGGGTTCTCATGAGAATCACTCCACTGTCTAATTAAATGTTATAAGATCTTGCAGATTCAAGAATAGCACCATCTGTCTGGGTTGCAAAGCTCAGTTTCACAACCTTATCACCAAATAGCAACAAAATATCATTTTCATACATATATCTCTCTCAAGTAATTTATAGACAACTAATGAATGTAGTCTATTTGGGATCATGAAACCTGATTCAATCTGTGCAGATGATTACACTTTGTAGGTAAAGCGACATACTTTGAAAACTGTGTTTTTAGTAACTCAAATGTTAGTTAAGAACTTGTATCTCAGGAGGCAAATATTTGTGCTCTTTAGTTGCTAAGATGAAGATTCATGCTCTGATATAAATTCTAAATGCTAAATGGCTCAGGTGTCACAGAAATCTGAAAATTTTTAAAGTACCTTTTCTTGTTTAGAATAACTATTATGTAACTAAATTTTCCTAAAATATCTATAGCTCTAGGATTACATCACAACACTTTGACAGGATTTCCATTCTCTTTTACTATGTAAACAAAACTAAAAGAATTAAAATTAAACTATCTATGTAATCTGAAGACCAAAGAAAGTAAAACTGACTGAGAAAATGTCTAAAAATCTCAATATATTTCTAAATTGAAAAACAGAAAATAATACTTGCCACTGCAACTTGTAATCTAAACAACTAGTAGAGGCATCCCTACTACAGGTAAAGGGTCCTCCACACCTCCTCCCCCACTAACTATTCAGGCAGACTACCATAAAGTATAATTCTAAATTCTACTGTGCTAATCTCCAACTATGGAAGAAATTACTGAGAGAACATGTGTGGGTTAGCTACTAGCTAGCTTACTAGGCAATCTCCAATGAATAAAGCAACATCAAGTGGTCAAGGGTAAGAAGTTGGATATCATACAACCAAACTTCAGTTTAAACTTTAAGAGATTACCTCAACAGGATACACTTCTTTATTTATCCCAAGGCTCTAAAATGAGCCTCAATTTGATATCTGACTCTTGCTAGACAGAGAGAGGACACATCATAGAATAGACACAAATTCTACTCTACTTAGGATAATTTCCCTTGATCCTCAGAAAGCAAAAATGCCCCCACCACTTAATTGGTCCCAATAGCCTGTCTTGCCAATCAATGGATTGCTAAACCCACCTCCACTGAAGCTGTATGAAAAAAAAAAGTACACTGAACCACTAGACTCAGAACCTGAGAAGGCAGAGGTTCAAGCAAGGGTAGAATTCCTGGCATACACCCACAACTTATGTATGCCAATATACCCAAAATGGAGCTCTTCCCTGGGCTTTTACTCATCATCAGCAAGTTCCCCATCAGAAGGGTACTAAAGTGTTAACTCTCAGACAGCAGTTTAGAGAAAAAAGGAGAACTAAAATAATAAATTGCAAAGAGAGAAGACAGTGACTCCGACTAAAGAGGCAAACTTTAAAAAAAGATTTTCTCTAAAACCAATTCCAAAGGAAAAGGACCAAAAAATATTATAAACAATGGCAACATTATTTGATCCATTTCAAGGGGGCTTACTTTGAACAGTAATTCTCATTTCAGCAGATATGTGTCAGTTTTGATATGTCTAGTTCAAAATCAGTTTTATATTTATGAAGTTGTAAAACTATAACAACCTTTAAAGAAAGATTGCTAAAAATAAAGTGACTGCTGCAATCAACTAACAAAATGGAAAATTTCTAGCTAAAATTTTTAAAAATTGATTTTGTTTATTCAGGTTCAAGCTCACTACTTTTAATCCTTGAACTCAAAATGCCCTCAAACTACAAGACTGAGATTGTTTCCCACTTCCTTCACACTTAACTCCTTTCTTAGATCATCACATCTTGTATTTCTAAGAGGTGTCTTAATCTTTTCTAGTACTAACACACTCAGCTGGGTTTTTGATAACCATCCTCCAGCCAGGCTTGGTTTATCAACTTTTCTTGTATCGGCCGTCTTTCCTTCTGTCTTTCCACTACTGTTGCTCCAAAGTCTACAAACATAAATCTACCTTTCAGGCTCTTGCCCTCCCCCCTTTCCCCCATTCCTGCTTGCCTCACAATCACCTTTCTGAACCAAACTTAAAAGTAAGCTGCACACCTACTCCAGAGGCTGCCAGAGGATTACTCAAGTCCGAAGTTCAACTCCAGCCTCAGCAACACAGCAAGACCCCACTGCCCATCCAACTCCCATCTCTAGATAGATTAGACAGACAGACAGACAGACAGACAGACAGACAGCTAGATAGATAGAAGACAGAACTGAAAAGTATCTGTACTGGCCTATCATGCTATTCATTCATTCCTCAACCCACTTATCTGAGATTCTACCCTCAATAGTCAAATGTAATTATTTGAACTACCAAGATGCCCACATAGCAAACTTCTCCCTCTTTCACTCCTTACACCTCTCCCCTTCAAGGTTCACCACAACTGTCTTTGAAAATCATGATTTCATTTCTTTACTTTTATGTCAGAGAAAGCAAATTATATTGTCTATTAAAAGCACATATAACCTATGCCTTCACAACTTAAAAGTCTAGGCTTCATGTGAAATAATCCTGAACCAAAATCTAATTTGTTTTCGAAGCACAGAATTTAAACTATGAAGGGTTACACAGTTAAACAATTCTAATTTGTCTGTGTAAGAGAGCAGTCCTAGAAAGGCTTTTAAACATTATTAAATGTAATACCATTTAACACACTTGTTTTTCCTCAATTCACTTCTCATAATAGTTTCTATATCATCTTGGATTATCTCCCGTTTTAGTTTCATATCCCATCTGCTCATTTAAGATTCACGTCTGTCCAGTTTCTGAAATATTTGTCACTTTAGTCATTAGCATTTTGCGTAATATAGCACATTTTTTAAGTTCAGAACTGAATTATTTTAGAAAACTGAAAATTATTTTAACATCATTTCTTAATCTAAATTGGCCTGCCCACACTTCAAATTTTCCACCTAATAAAAATACAATTTCAATAAGTCTTTGTACTATTTTTTAAAAGGAAGCCAAGAACTAGGACCATAAACTAGAATTATTCTCCTACATACCACCTCAATAAAGATCCTCAAGAATAAAGACTAAGAATTGTCAATTAGGCTTCCAAAGAATGCCCTCTCCCTTCTTCTCTAGCAAGCCACATCCATTCCTTCAACATCGTTTTAAAACTCCCCTTTTGGGTTTCTCTAGCTACCAGGTATTATCAGATACTATGTGGTCCATGTTACTCTCCCTCTGCAGAAATTAAAGAGTACACGCAGATCTTTTTTCCAAATATAAGACTCTTAGTCCTTTCGTTAAAAACTAGATGTTAATAATTTCTGATGTACATTATTCCAAAATACATGTCTCAAATTTCTCAAATATAGCATAAAAAACATTAACATTTCTAAGTATTTGCTTACTGGCTACCCGATCTGATCTCAGCCCTAATTCCCTTTTCATCTCATTGGATCTCAGAACTCCTCATTTAGCAAACATAACAGCCAGCGGAAAGCCTGTCTCCAGGGCTGAGTGAAGGAGGAGAGGAACGAGAAGGGAAGTGCTAAAAGGCAAAGGAATACAAAATATTTTCCTGATGACATCACAGAACCTGCCACTAATCAACATTTTGATAAAATGATATTATTAGCATTATTATTATTTAATAAAATGGTATTAGCAAAGAGAAAGCAACAGTGGGTCCCCGAAAGCCAGGAAAGGAAAACCTGCCTTCAAAACTGCTGCTCTTCCCACAGGGAGCCATCCTCACCTCTCCACGCTCTCTTCAAGCCTCCCTCACATAGCAATCCTCTCCTTGGCCTAGAAGAGGGGCTACAGCTCCCACTGCCTACAGCAGAGAAGTGTCTGCTCTGACTGCCAGGACTTAAGTCAGAGAAAAGGTGCTCCTGATACTCTACACAAGAACACTAAGTTTAACTTCATTCCCATAAAAATGCTGCCATAAATAGCATTTGAGTTTTATAACACACCTAATTAAGTACAATACAAGGTAAACAGGCTAACCATCATTTGTAGCAACAGAAGGGAGGATTTTTTGTGAAAACAAATTTACAAATTAACTTTTCCTAATATTTTAGAACACAGGAGACCACCTACATGTAAAATTCTAAACCTCTAGATACAACTTAAGGCACTATTCATATTCAACATGACTAACACAGACGCTACAGATTTGTGGGAGGGCTTTCCTTCCTTCAACAAGGCTAAACAATATTTTTAGATACTGCCACATTATTAAACAGAAAATAGAAATTAGCCAGTAGCTGAGTTCTCTCTGTTCAAAACACAGTAAGGGTTGTGACATGCGTGTCAAACTAAAACATGATTTAGTCTTTAAGAAGAAAAATATATTTATTAAGTACTATTTCTGACATTCCCTGAGACAAATCTCAAAATGTTAATAGAACT
This sequence comes from Cheracebus regulus, assembly GCA_963574635.1. NCBI lineage: Eukaryota > Metazoa > Chordata > Mammalia > Primates > Pitheciidae > Cheracebus > Cheracebus regulus. Next base: position 82,643 of record CAUYQU010062121.1, on the reverse strand, counting down.
GCTATTTAAAGTTCAAAGAGCACTCTAGAGCTGCCAAGGAATTAATAGCTTAAACTACCAAATAAGAGCCACAGTTCAATTCCCAATCTCAGCCAGCTATAGCTCAGAGCTGGTACAGCAAAATCACCCAGGACATGAAAGGCACACCATGCAACTGTGAATCATATACAGTTGTAATGAAAAGCTGTTAACATCTAAAGATGAATTTCAATTTTTCTTCTCAATCTTGGCTTTTTTAAGAAGAAAGACACAAGAACAATTTAATCCTCTCCTCCCTAGAAAAAAATACAAACACAACATAAATGCTATACTTAAAACAAGTCATTTTACCATTCTGACTTCCTGATTAACTGTCTTGGGCTACTCCATAACTTTAGTTGTAATTTACTAAAGGTCTCTTTCCATTAAAGGACATTATTTAGTCATCCAAAGCACCTTCCTTAAAAGGTACTCAAAATGATTTTTCACATCTCCTGCCCTCCAAATGTCCACCAAGTTTACAGGAGAAACTGAGGCACACAACTATTACGTGACTAAGCTAATGTGGTGAGTCACTAGTAAAAATGTTGAATACAACTGACATTTCCCTATTACCAGTTCATTTCTCACTTTACTGGACTCATAGAAAATCATCTTTTGAACATTGAACAAAAGCCCTCCTATACAGCTTAAAGAATGAAAGTAAAGGAATTCTGGATCAAGCCCCCAAACAAAATCCCCAGAAGGCTCAGAAATCTATAGGTTGCCTACTACGCTACAGAAAATCTAAATACTAAATAAATTCCTATTCCTTTGAGTAAGAACATGTCTCATGATCAGTTGGAATTGTCTTTAATAATGAATTTCTAGACTTCATCTAGAAATTTAATAATTTCTAAATAAATAAATAAATTCATATTATTCATAAATTCTAAATAAATAATTAAATAAATTCATAATTTAATAATGAATTCTAGACAGTACATACAGTCTAGACAAAATATGTTCAGAACACAGAGTTAATCATCAAAAGAAGCTGAAATAAAAACAGCATACTTGTGATCAGGACCAAAATGGTGAATGAGAGCTCCCTTGAGGAATGGAGAATAGTTGTCCAGCAATTCATTCACTTAACAGATAGTTAATGAGCACCTAGCAAAGATGATTTTGACAGGGTCACTGTCCTGCAGAAGCTCACCTGCTTATCAGAGGTACACAGAGGGAGGTACACATCAGGACCCAGAGTAACTAGTTCTGCCTGAGGGAGTCAGAGGAGGTAACATTTGAACTTCTTCATAAGTAGGATTGTGCCAGGCTTACATACTAGGCATAAATACTAGGGGCTAGTTCCAAATGTTCCAGAGTTAGATATATGTATGTTTTTCCTTATTTCTCTTTAGGACATGAAAATTCAATAGTTATAATTGTCAACATAAAATGTTTTGTCAAACCAATTATACTCCTTTGAATACCTTATCAGCTCTCATATTAAGTTCAGATAGATTTAATTATCCTTATTTAATAAAATAATCTAGAACTGTAAGGAAACCTCATATATAATATTCAAAAATACTTTCTCATACTCACATCTGTAATCCCAGTACTTTGAGAGGCCAAGGAGGGAGGATCATTTGAGGCCAGGAGTTTGAAACCCGCCTGAGCAACATAGTGAGACCCTATCTTCCCTCTCCCCAGTAAAAAAAAAAAAAAAAAAAAAAAACCAACTTCTTCATAAATTTGTCAGTGTTCTTCAAGGAAGGAAAAAAAGATCACAGTAATTTTTATTAAGTTTAAGATCCCTTTAGATTACCAATTTTTGAAATTTCTACTCAACATCATAAAATTTGTTTAGTTGATTACATATTTTATTTTAAACAAGTCTGTTACTCAAATTTGATTTTAATATGAAATGTCTTAAATATATTCAACTCAGTGACTAATACAAATTAAGACTTATCACAGTAAAAAGATCTAATGAAGACTTAAAAGGTTTTTTTGTTTTTTGAGAGGGAGTCTCGCCCTGTCACCAGGCTGGAGTGCAGTGGCGAGATTTTGGCTCACCGCAACCTCTGACACCCTGGTTCAAGCAATTCTCCTGCCTCAGCTTCTGGAGTAGCTGGGATTACAGACACATGCCACCACATCCAGCTAATTTTTGTATTTTTAGTAGAGACGGGGTTTCTCCATGTTGTTCAGGCTGGTCTCGAACTCCGGACCTCAGGTGATCTGCCCACTTCAGCCTCCCGAAGTGCTAGGATTACAGGCGTGAGCCACGGTGCCTGGCTATCTCCTAACTCTTAAGCCCAGCATCCATTAACTATTCTTCCTCATTCTCTCCCTCCTCCCCGCCCCCACTCATCTACTTTTAAAGTTAAAGCTACAAATGTAAACTACGCAAAAAAGGAAAAAAAAGGACATAAATGAAATTTTGATGCAATCAACTCAGGAGGATCCTGTGGCTCACACCTATAATCCCAATATTTTGGGAGGCTGAGGTGGGGGGACTGCTTGACCCTACTGTATTCCAGCCTGAGTGACAGGGAGACTCTGTCTCAAAAACAAAAGAAAACATAAAAACAGTAATGGAATTTTACTATAATGAAAAATAGTTCAAAATGTAGTAAGCCGTCAGCCAAGGCTCTGTGCTATTTCAAAGTAGTAGAAATACAGTTTTAATAAGATTCTACCACAATTCATCTAGAATTCAGAAATATATATAGTAAACCAGAGTATGGAAATGCCAATGAAATAACATTTTCCCCTGGACACAACTGACTCTCCTGCCATCTAGAAAGAGGTCAATGAAAAAAGGCATTTTTCTTCTTTTTTTCAGACTAGAATCCAAATATGTTTTAAAAAACACCTTATTAACTTAAAAAGGAAGACAACTCTACTCCAAGGAAGATAACCCGGCCTAATGAAGGCCGAGTGTGGTCGCTCACACCTGTAATCCCAGCACTTTGGCAGGCCAAGGTGGGTAGATCACCTGAGGTCCAGAGTTCAAGACCAGCCTGGACAACATGGTGAAACCCCATCTCTATTAAAAATATAGAAATTAGCCAGGCATGGTGGCAGGTACCTGTAATCCCAGCTACTTGAGAGGCTGAGACAGCAGAATCACTCGAACCCGGGAAGAGGAGGTTGGAGTAAACCAAAACCACGCCACTGCATTCCAATCTGGGCAAAAAGAGCGAAAACTCCATCTCAAAAAAAAAAAAAAAAAAGGCTTACAGCAGGAAAAACAGTTCCTAAAGGAGGATTATGATAGTCAATTTGTGAGAATAAAATCTACTCTATACTACAGATAATCTTTTTTTTTTTTTGAGATGGAGTGTTGCACTACAGGTGCATGCCACCACGCCCACCTAATTTTCTGTATTTTTAGCAGAGACAGGCTTTCCCCATGTTGGCCAGGATGGTCTTGATCTCCTGACCTCGTGATCCACCTGCCTCGCCTCCCAAGTGCTGGTATTACAGGCTTGAGCCACTGCTCTGGCCAGATAATCTTAAAGTTCAGTAACAAAACAATGGAGTAAAGGAATTGTCTCTGAAATGAACACCAATCACAACATTTTAACAGAATTTAAAACTGTCTTTCTATCAACTAAAGCAAAGACAGAAAACGGTGATGTACATAAGTGACTTCATACTAAACAAAAATTGGGCAAGCATACATATTTCATTCATGCAAATGAGTCTGAATTTAGAATTCCTCATTTATGTTAATATTTACTAAGATTAACGAAATACCATCTCCCCTATGTAATGGAGTGAATTCCCCCAACAGAACAAAGCTAACACCTTTAAATCTTTCAAATAAACAATGAAAGTATATACTATAAAAGAAAATTATCAGCCAGGCACGGTGGCTCACGCCTGTAATCCCAGCACTTTGAGAGGCCAAGGCGGGCAGATCACTAGCTCAGGATTCGAGATCATCCTGGCCAACATGGTAAAACCCCGTCTCTACTAAAAAATACAAAAATTAGCTGAGCGTGGTGGTGCACACCCTGCAGTCCCAGCTACTCAGGAGGCTGAGGCAGGTGAATTGCTTCAACCTGGGAGGCAGAGGTTGCAGGGAGTGGATATGGTGCCACTGTACTCCAGTCTGGCGACAGAGCAAGACGTAGTCTCAAAAAAAAAAGGAAAGAAAAAAAAAAGAGAAAATTATCTGAACAAAATCAGAAAAAGATAAATAACTCAAGTGGGAGGAAAAAGTCCTAAATTCCAAGAACATATACAAATACTGATGCGCTAATTCTGAAGCTCTAAGCTAGTCCTATGAAACAAATTGTAATTGTGTGTGTGTGTGTGTGTGTGTGTGTGTGTGTGTGTGTGTGTGTGCGCGCGTGCACGCACCACTATACTCCACAGACACCTTTTTAGGCTACCTACCTCACTTTAAAATGCATTAAATGTAGTTTCAAATAGAAATGTTATCACAAAACAGAAATTCTGGTGGCCAACATCACACAAGACAGCTTGTAAAACAGATCTGCACACAATACATCTGAAATAAATGACACTAACAACAATGTTGCACAAATCTTTTTCTTCATTTCTACTGGTGCAATGCACACTTCAATAGTAATAGTAATAGCTAAAATTCAACCATATTACTAATACTCATAAGATTTGTCTAATCTCACTCACTGGTAGCTCCTGTGAAAGAAATGTATCACTCACTTTAAAAAAAAAAAAAAACACTGCCACATAAAGCAGTACTCCTACTATGAGCTTAAAGGAGGGGAACATTACTATTATTATTTTCTTCAATCGAAAATAAGTCAAATGTTTCAAAAAATATGTGGTCTTTGATTCAAACTTTTGAGAGACAGTTAAATGAACTTCATAAATGAACAGTTTTTCTGTTGTCTTTGTGTAACAGTTTCTCTTTACTATTTACATATTTACATTGAGATGAGTTTCATCTCAATTTTAAGTTATTAGGCAAATATAATTATAGAACAAACAGCCTAGTTATCACAATTTATAGCACATAGTACAAACTGGTAAGTGAGTGTCTTCTTTATTAAATTCAAGAGTGAAAGAGATCTCTGAAAGTGTTTGAAGAATACAATTAAAAACCAGGCTAAAGTAGCCAGTGAACAAAAAAGATTAATTTCTCCATAACGAATTAATATAATACACTATGAAACCTTAACATTATTTAAAGAAATGCCTTAAGAGGTAGGTTTTTTCCCAAACAAATATCTAATATATTCATGAATAACCAAAACATTCCAAAGAAAATGATAAGCTAGGCCAGGGCATGGTGGCTCACATGTGTAATTCCAACATTTTGGGAGGCCAAGGCTGGCGGATCACCTGAGGTCAAGAGTTCAAGACCAGCATGGTGAAATCCCATCTCTACTAAAAGCACAAAAAAATTAGCAGGGCACAGTGGCAGGCACCTGTAATACCAGCTGTTCAGGAGTCTGAGGCAAGAGAATCACTTGAACAAGGGGGTGGGAGGTTGCAATGAGCTGAGACTGGACCACTGTACTCCAGTGGGCAACAGAGTGGGACTCATTTCTCAAAAAAAAAAGAAAGAAAGAAAAAAGAAAATGATAAGCTATATAAGCACCTGGTATAAACTCAATAAACAACATACTATCCTAAACCTTTGCCCATTCTTCTCACAAAAAAATAGGCCCAATCTAACTTCTTCCCAACGAGTACTTCAAGCAACATGGATAGCAAAATATTTGTAGCATATAGTCCTAAGGTACATTATTGTCTCTTTAAAATTATGAACTCATCACACATACAAATGGCTCTTTAAAACGGTCCAGTAAACTGCTACACTATGCCTTAAATTGCCGTCTATTATGTACTTAAAAATATTTACTAGCAATTGGAGGTTAATATGGCAACTATTATGGGTGGCAATTATTGCTATTAAAAATATATAAATACTGTAACACCATGTGCTACTAACAACAAAGTACTAAACAGAAAACATACAGTAACAGATTGTAAATGTTTCCATTAAAGAAAATGAGGGCCGGGGCGAGGGGGCTCACTCCTGTAATCCCAGCACTTTGGGAGGCTGAGGCAGGTGGATCACCTGAGGTCAAGAGTTCAAGACCAGCCTGACCAATATAGAGAAACCATGTCTCAACTAAAAATACAAAATGAGCCAGGCGTGGTGGCGCATGCCTGTAATTCCAGCTACTCGGGAGGCTGAGGCAGGAGAAGTGCATCAATTCGGGCAACAGAGGTTACCAATGAGCCTAGAGCACACCATTGCACTCCAGCCTGAACAATAACAGCAACTCCATCGCAAAAAATAAAAGACAGAAAATGAAAATGAACCACCATGGAAAAAAGATGCTTTAAACATAAATTATAAAATCACAATAAATTGGGATGGAAAAATACCTTATGTATAGTATTTTGGAACTTTGAAGATTAGAGAAATCAATTCCTTTTTCCTCATTTCTACTTGATAGTCCACCCCATCTTGCTCTAGTTCAAAAAAAAAAAAACATTTCAAAGTTTCTACATTTACAACTACTCTTTCTGCAAAAAACAAATCCCTTAAGACAAAAATAAATTAGGTCAACAACAGATTACCTTAAAAGCTTCAAATATAGCATTAATGTTCTTCAATAGGAATTCTGTACTAATGTGTGTATGCATGTCTCAATTCAACAAGAATTTGAGATTATCACCCAGTTATCCATAGTCAGGAAGATTCTAAGCAATAAAACATGAAAGTGGAGCACATATATCTGAGAATTAGAGATCACTCCCTCATATCAAAGAGTACGTACTTAAATCTAGTTATAGGGCAGAAAATCACTTTCTCCATACTAACTCAATAGAGAAAAATAAATATATACGTAACATCTGTAAATTATGTCTTCCCACAAGAATGAGTTCACATACCATAGACTGTACCATTACACTTTTCAAAAAGGCAGATTTAACACACTTTTAACTGGATGATTAACTGAGTGAATATATAAAAACTCACCAGGAAACATGATAGACAGCATAAGAAAATAGTTTTGAGTCAGAAAGGTACAGCCAAGCATGCATTTAATACTGTAGCTACAAATCTCACAGCAGCGAGAGTAAGAAACACATACAATGACCCATATCATATATACACAATGGTGTTTTTCACACATTAGGAAAAGGGAATGGATGTTGAAAAATTAATTTAGGAAATATGATTCCATGCAGTAAAAAAAATAAGTAAAAGACTAGCAGAAATCTTAAGGTGTCTGACTGCACAATCAACCTTCAGTAAGTCATAGTGAACACCTCAAGATAATATAAACTGGGTGGGTATTACCATGGTATAGAACTTTAATCTCATTTCAGTCTAACTAATATGAGTATCTAGGTAAATTCTTTATAAATACTTTCCTCTGCTCAAAAATAAAACCTACAGGCCAAAAGAAAAAATGCATGCTATTATTAAACACATAAAGTGTTCTTATAAAAAACATGCTTTATTTTGAACAAGGGATCATTATATCTCCTTCAGAAGTAACTACTCTATACAACATAGTTTAGGCAATGCATTTTTAATATTCCAGGTTGCTGCTGCTGTATAGCATTGTCAAGAAAAAAAAATCTCAATTTGAAATCAGAAAAATGTACAAGTCAGCAGTTTAATTAATTCAGATTGTTTTAATAGCACCTCATCCACACTTCATGTACAAGAGAATGAAGACACTTAAAAATATGTATCAACTAAGCACTTCGATGGTTCTCTATTTCAAAGTTGCTACTTAAAAAATAATTAAAAAAAAAAAATTCAAAAGTCAATCTGTTGGTTTAAAGAGGTTCTGGAAGAAATACCCAAAACACAAACCTTTAGTCAGTCAAAATCAAAGTACAGAATTCTCTCCTACAAATGTGCTTCTCCAAAAGAATCTCAAGCATTTTATCTCTGTACCGTTATCATCCTTACTTAAGTTTAAAAAAAAAAAAAAGATAAAACAAATGATAAACCCTAAAGACTGGCTATACATATATTTTCATTTGTCTACAGAATCTGTACATACACAGCCATTACCAGCCAGCATCATATGTGATAATTTGGGAGATCGCTCTAGTTGGTTATTTTAATTATGTGTCAATGTGGTCACCAGTTACCACACAAAAACCATTTTAAATACACCTAGATCAGTATGTTTGCCCATCTATGAAAGTCCCTGAACCTGACTGATACTAAATGACAGACTGAGGAGGGAAAAAGAGGCAAAAGAGGTTTCACTCCTACATACCAAAAGATCAAGGGAAAATTATTACAACACTAAGAGAAAGAATTACAACTTATAATTGAATTTTGAGATTAAATATCTGGATTAAAATACTTCATAAAAAAATTTACCTGATCTTACTAGAGCGGGAGCAATGATACTATATCACTGGGTCTTTGTAGGTAAAAATCACATGTTGATTTTTTGATCTGCATAAATACCGTAACACATTTAATAAAATAACACGTTTGAAAAGTTGGCAAGAATTTGCATTTCTCCATTAGTCTCATAGAAAAAAAGCATCTATGCCACCCATAATTAAATGTAACTAATTACAATTTGAACACTAAATTATTTATCCAGTGTAAACAAGAATGAAGAAGGAAATAATGCTTCTATCTACAGCGGGGGTTACAGAAAATAATTTCCAAAATGCATGCTCCCCAAAAGGGACTCACCGCCCCCCACTAAAAAAAAACCAGAGTACACAACTTATTAAGTTGGGTGTTTTTAAGGCTAAATTAAATAAACTGTTCAGCCAATTTTCCAATTATATTCTACACTTGAAACGTAATTGCCTTACATCTGTTTACAAATCTTTGCTCAATATTTAAACAAATTCGTACTCTCTCGGGCACATAGCTATACATACAGTAACTCATGCACAAAGCACATATTTAAAGACCACGCACTGCAATTATTAGCCTAAACGCCAGATTTAACAACGTGAATGTTTTCAGAGGTAGGTAATACGACCCAATAAAAAGCAAAGATGGCATTTACCACCAAATGTCACTGCCACCGCCAGGAAAGAGTTGCTGGAGCCCTATACATTTTTAATTTCGATGAATCGAGACGCCGTCGACGGGTGCCAGGCTTCCACGAGAACAATTGACACCCTAACTGCTTCAAGATTAAGGCAGGCGATTCAAATCCGAAGGAAAAGTTGTCAATTATCAGAGAGAGCGCGCGAGAGGCGAAGGCAGATAAAAGCGATGTTATCAAATAGCCCAGCTTGTTGCTTTTCTGTGTGTGTCGATTCGTTGTTAGGATAGAGAAAACAGTTTTTAAAAACACACAGGAGGAGAGAAAGAAAAAGCTTTCTCCACCTTCCGTCGGCTCGGTGCAATGGCTTTACGGCTCTCCAGCGTAGTAAGCCCCGAGAGGCAGGCGGCTGTCGATGTTTACAATCGCGGGAGCTTCGGGTGCAAGAGTCCTTTCCTGACACAATCGCATTCAATCAACTGTTTTCGGGCGAAATTGCAGGTGTCATTACGGAATTTTAAAAAAATTCAAAAGGCAGGCGGGCGGGCAGGCAGCCCGATCCGACAAGGGGGAAGAGGTTGACGATCGGAGGCGCGGGCAGCACAAGGCAAAGCCTGCCACATTTAGGGGGGAAAAAGGGGGAAAGGGGAGGAGAAGGGGAGTGCGATTGCAACAGAGGGTGGGCGTTCGAAGTGCGACCCAGAATCCGCAGCTCTGAGACTTCCACATGCAAATTCCACGCCGAGCGCCGCGCTCACAAATGATTTTTAAAGAGCCAAATAAACACTGGATGGGATCCAAGGCGAGGGAGAGACGATCCAAAAGGGGGAGAATCGGCGAGAGGCGAACAGCGGGGAGACGCGAGGGAGGGGCGAAGTCCCGGCGGCGGGAGGAGAAAGTTGGTCGGCGGCGGAGGTCAGGAACCCCCCCTCCCCGGCAGAGCCCACTCCCCGCAGCCCGGCTACTCACCAGCGAAAAGAGGTTGGAGTGACAATCCTCCAGGCTCGCCCCGTTCGCCACCCAGTTCGCTGCCGCAGTCATGATCCTCCGCGAGCCCGGCCGCCAGAGCGGGGCATGTCGGAGCGAGGCGTCCGAGGCGAGGTCGGGCCGGGCGGCGGCGCCTCGCCGGGGAGCGCGGGGCGGCCGGGCCGCCGCCGCCGCCGGGGGAGGGCGCGAGGGCCGGCGGGCAGGCGGGAGGCGCCGCGGCGACGCCGCGCCGGGGTCGGCGGGCCCGGGCCGGCGGGGGGGGGCCGCGGCGGCCGCGCGGCTCCTTCCTGCTCGGGCGGCGGCGGCGGCGGCGGCTTCGGCGGCGGCGGGGGGCGCTGTCCGCGCGGCCCGGCGCCCTCCCCGCTTCTCAGGGCCGCCGCTGCCTCCCGGGCCGGCGCTGCGGGCCGGCCGCCGCCTCCGCCTTCCCTGCTTCTCGGCCGCCGCCGCTGCTGCTGCTGCCGCTGCCGCTGCCGCCGCCTTGTTTATCTTCAGCCACCGACTCCCCCACGGCCCCCGCCGGCGCGCGAGGGGAGGCGAGCCCCGGAGCCGCCGCCGCCGCCTCGGAGCCGCCGCCGCCGCGGAGCGCGAACTCGCGAAGGGGGGGGTGCGGACGAAGCCAGCGGGCGACCCCGGCAGCCGAGCGACGTCCCCTCCTTCCTCTTCCTCCCCCACCCCCCCCTCCTCCCCAGTCAGCCTCGCTTCTCCTCCCTCCCCGGGCTCGCTTGCTCTGACAGCAATGGCGGCCGCCGACCGCGGCTCGGCCCGCCATTGGCTGGCGCCGGGTCACGTGACGGGCGCCGGCCGCGCGGGGGGAGCGGGGGGACGGGCGGGGGAGGGGTCCGGAGTGGTGGCGGCGGTGGCGGCTCGCGGGAGGCGCTGCTGAGCCGAGCGCGGCCGAGTCCTCGGGCCGGGAAGAGGGAGGGAGGGAGACTGAGAGGGAGAGAAAGAAGTGCGGGCGGCCGGGCTCCCGGGCGGGCGGTGGACTACTGGCCCGTGGCTGCCGTGGTCTGCCCCGCGTGGCCGCCCCGCCTCTTCGTGGTACACGGATCGTGGCGGGGCGGGACCATGGGTCCCGGGCGTGCCCGGGGCGGCCACGGCAGAGGGCGCGGGTCCCCAGGCCTGTGTCCCCACTGCCCAGGCCGGCTAGCGTGGCGCGGCAGCAGCTCAGTGGGCCAGGTAGAGGGTCCGAGTGCTCTGGGGAGTGTGTCCTCGAAGGCTCGCGCCGCCGTCCGCCTTTGACAGAGGAGAAAACTGAAGCACAAAGGGATTAAGTCACTTGCCCGAGGTCGCACACCTGGGAAAGAGGAGTCCGGATTCGAACCTGCGCACAGTGAAGCCAAGCTCTTGGACTAGGTTTCACAGGCTTCGCCCAGGGATATTCACGGCTGCCATAGAGTAAGCGCTCACTGTGTTCCAGGCACTGTGCGTTTAATACATAAATGTTTATTGAACCCTTACTGCTAGTTACTGTGTGCACTCATTCATTCATTCATTCATTGCATGTTTGCTGAGCTCCTGCTATAGTGCCAGAATCTGTTATAACTTCCAGGCGCTGTGCTAAGGCTGTGTTGGGAGCAGACCCTCCCTCTTAGCGGCATTCATTCAATAACCAACATTTCCTGAGAGTATATGGTCTGGGAGTCCCGAGGAGTGCTGCTATGAAGAGAGGCTCTCCCAGTCCTCAAGAAGCGGATCCCCGAAAAGGTGGGGAGGAGAAAGCAATGTCTTCACTAATAAGCCTCCAAACATGCAACAGCCAGCTGTTTCAGGTGGATTCGAGTAAAAGATGAAGAGTCGATGGCTGGCACAATGGCTCACACTGGTAATCCTAGCCAGAGGTTTAAAACAAGCCTGAGCAATGTAGCAAGACCCCCCGTCGCGACAAAAATTAGCCAGGCATAGTGGCATGTGCCTGTAGCCCTAGCTACTCGAGAGGTTGAGTGGGAAGGATCACTTGAGCGCTGGAGGCACAGGCTGCAGTGAGCTGAGATCGCATCACTGCACTCCAGCCTGAGTGACAGAGAAAGGCCCCTTCTCAAAAAAAATAAATAAATAATAGAGGAACAGTAGAAGGCAGGGGAAAGATGAGAGTGTATAATAAGAGGAAAGAAGTCTTAGACACTTGAACTGAGCTTTGGAACTGCCACAAATACTGCCAAAGCAAAACACATGACCAACATGTTGTAATGTGTATTATCATGCAACATATTGTTAACAATGAATGTCCTTACCTATATTATCTCACATAATTGGCAGAGCAACTACCTCAAGTAGATACTGTTATTATTCTTAGGCTGTAAGTAGGTAAAGCTCAGAGGTGTGCAGTGACATCTCCAATGTCTCAGTTAGTGTGTGGCTCAAACCCAGGGCCATCTGACTACAGAGCCCCAGCATGAATTCAGGAGGCTCCTTAGAAAGATGCCTCTGGCTGGCTTTGCCATCCCTCTAATCGCATTACTTTGACCAACATAGTTTAACTCTCCAAGCCTCATTTCCTAATCTGTCAAAAAATGATCCTGATTGCTGGCCCACTGACCTCAGGACAATAATGAGAATTTCTTCTAAGATACTGCTGATGGCCAGGCGAGGTGGCTCATGCCTATAATGCCAGCACTTTGGGAGACCAAGGCAGGCAGATGACCTGAGGTCAGGAGTTCAAGACCAGCCTGGCCAACATGGTAAAACCCTGTCTCTAGTAAAAATACGAAAATTAGCCGGGTGTGGTGGCGTGCACCTGTAGTCCCAGCTACTCGGGAGGCTGAGACAGAAGAATCACTTGAACCCAGGAGGTGGAGGTTGCCTTGAGCCAAGATTGAGCCACTACACTCTCACCCAGGCAACAGAGGGAGACTCCATTCAAAAAGAAAAAGAAGGATACTGTCGATAAAAGTGTTAGAAAATAAAAATAAAAAACACTCTGTCAACATACACTGTGTTACTTAGGCCTGAGCAATTCCAGGGCATAATGTCCATCATATCCAGGGTCCATATATTTACCTCAGAGGTGAAGGTGTTTTTTTGTTTGTTTGTTTTGTTTTTATAGAGATGGGGGTTTCTCCATGTTGGTCAGGCTGGTCTTGAACTCGTGACCTCAGGTGATCCACCCACCTCAGCCTCCCAAAGTGCTAGGATTAAAGGCGTGAGCCACTGCACCTGGCCAAAGGTGTTTTTATCCTACTCACCTAGTGACCAAATTCTCATTCTTCAGCAGGTTTAGGTTTAACTAAAAATAGTAATAATAGGCCAGATACAATGGCTCACACCTGTAGTCCCAACACTTTGGGAGGCCAAGAACACTGGCTTGCTTGAGCCCAGGAGTTCAAGACCAGCCAGGGCAACATGACAAACTCTTGTCTCTACAAAAGATACAAAAAATGAGTTGGGTTTGGTGCACACCTGTAGTCCCAGCTACCCAGGACGCTGAGATAGGAGGATCACTTGAGCCCAGGAATTTGAGGCTGCAGTGCACCATGATCTTGCCACTGCACTTCCGCCTGGGTGACAGAGACCCGCTCTCAAAAATCAAATAATAATAATAAATCTTTCAGAGCAAAACCTAGTAGAAACATGAACAAAGGACCTGGACAGTTTATAGAATAGGAAAGACCAGCTTTTAAATGCATTTCAGGCAACAGTGAACCACATATATAACAATGGTCCTATAAGATTATAATACCATATTTTTACTGTACTTTTTCTAAGTTTGGATATGTTTAGATACACACTTACCATTATATTATGACTGCCTGCAGTATTCAGTACAGTAACATGCCATACAGATTTGTGGCCTGGGAGCAATGGGCTACACCATATAGCCTGGGTGTGCAGTAGGCTATCTCATCTAGGTTTGTGTATGTGTACTCTGTGATGTTTGCACAATGAGAAACTCACCTAATGTTACATTTCTCAGAACACATCCCCACCATTGACACTTGATTGTGTGTAAAATGATCCTCAACCTCACATTGCCAAGGCTGAATGTTTGTGTCCTCCCCAAACTTCATAAGAAGTTTGAAACTCTACTCACCACTGTAAAGATATTTGAAGATGGGGCCCTTGGGAGGTAATTAGCATAAGGGTGGAGTCCTCATGAAGGGATTAGCGCCCTTATAGGAAGGGACCCAAGGGAGCTTGCTTCTCCTCTCTCTCTGCTGTGTGAAGACATAATCAAGAAGATAGTCCTTACCAGGACCTGAACTGAAATGGCCAGCACCTGATCTTGGACTTTCCAGCCTCCAGAACTGTGTCAAGTAAACGTCTGTTGTTTAAGCCACCCAGTCTATGATAATTTGTAATAGCAGCTGGAGCCAACTAAGACACTCATCATAAGAAAAAGCAGAAATTAAAGCCACAAGAATTACTGACAGTATTTTAAAACTTAAGACAAATGTGGAGAGAAGTAGGACTCTCATACACTGCTGGTGGAAATATAAATTAACACCATAGCCTTGTGTTCATTCAACTAGCATCAAAATCTGTAGCGCACACACTCTTTGACCCAGCTCTTCGACTTCCAAAAGTTTATCCAAACTCTAATCTGAGAGATGGAGTGAGCCTCTGTCTCAGAAATAAATAAATAAAATAAAATAATCAAATGTACATCTAATCTGTTCAGTGTAGTAAGTTATAAACAACACAAATCAATAAATAAAATTGAAAACAGAGTAATCAATCAAATAGCATCATAAAAGTAAAATTAGAGCAAATAGACAAAACAAGACAAAAAAGAAGAAAGAAAAATACCCTCATCCAAGAAGATTTTCTTGGCTGTCAAAGTCACAGCCCCAGAGAGAAGGAGAAAATACCAGAAGTGCTGCTTCTGGTTGTGCTGACATCATGAGTACAGAATGGGAACCCAGGGAACCCAGTTCCAGTCTCAAATGCACTATGGAGCAGCCTATGATCTTGGACAAACTTTCTGGACCTCAGTTTCCTCATGTATGAAAACAACAACTCGGGTGATCTTTCAGATCATTTCTAGAAACGAAATTCTTTGACACTGCACAGTTGAAATTACTGATAAAGATCCACAAAGTGCTTACTCAATAGAGAAAGCTATGGGAGTGAATGAGAAACCTCAGGAGATAAGATGAAAAGAAAACAAAACAAAAACCATCAACTGACTAACAGGAAGCAGCAAAGAACAAGGCTCACAGACGTCTCAGTCCAGTTCCCTGTGTGGAAGACACCTGACAACCATCTTTATGACTTAGTTTCCCCATTTGTGAGATTGCCTGCTGCCCAGCAGGAAACGAAGTTTCAGGTCTTAGAACAACAGGTTACTTCCCTTTCACGGTTACTAAATGTAATGGCAGAGAGAAAATGGAAGCAAAAATATGACCAGAGGAGGAACCATCTATTAGAAAGACCACAGGAAGCTGCCACAGCTGCAGGGTGGGAGCATTTTGTAGGAGTTAAGAATGTCGCTTCAGAATAAGAGACACCTGGCTTCTAATCTCTGCTCTGTTGGGCTCTAGCTGTGCAGCCTTGAGCAGGTCATTTAACCCCTCTGACCCCATTTCTTCCTGTGCATTGACCTCCCAGAGTGATAGCTCAGGGAAAGTTCTTAGCACAGTGCCTGACTCCAAAGGCGATGATCAATATCTTATAACCCTCACAGACACTTGTACATTCTTGTATGAGGAAGAGGATCACCCAGTCACATCACATGAAGGACTTTTCCCTGTATAACCTAAACTTTATTGGATTTATTTTATTGCAAATAACAGAAGTACAGAATACCAGCTATAGAAATATACCAAGAAAAGGGGAATACTCTTCCCTCCACCCCGCTGAGATAACCAAAGTTCTCACATTGTTGTAGATAATCACTCTCCTTCCCCCAGATTCATACCAACCAACACAAAGACACATTTCTAAGGGAATTTTTTTTAACTTTTTATGAAAATGGAATCGTGTCACATATATTACTTTGCAATCTGCTTTTTCCACTTAATAGTTTATCACAAATACACCTCCAGACCTATATATCTACATCTAACTCATTCTTTTATTAGTTATGTAATGTTTCACAGAAGACCTGTGCCATAATTTATCAATTATTCCCCTATTCCTGAACATTCAGGGATTTTCCAGTGTTTTCCTACTTTAAATAAGGGTGCAATAAATAGCCTTATCCATATATCCTTATGTACTGACACTTTTATTTCTGTAGAATAAAGTCCCCAAAATAGGATTGCTTTTTTATTGTTAATAAATGTGTATCTTTATTGTTAATAAATACAGCCAGAAGACTTTTCCCCAAAGGTTGCAGCAATGCACACATCACAGTCCCTGGAGCTATACAGGAAGAATGTATACCTCCTTACAATTTTGCCAGCATTTGGATGTTCCCAGTCTTTAAAATTGTTGCCAACCTGAGAGGTGAAAAAATATTATCATTTGTTTGCATTTCCTTTTTTTTCTCTCTATTTTTTTTTGAGACAGAGTCTTGCTCTGTCACTCAGGCTGGAGTGCAATGGTGCAATCTTGGCTCACTGCAACCTCCACCTCCCGAGTTCAAGAGATTCTCCTACCTCATCCTCTCGAGTAGCTGGGATTTCAGGTGTGTACCAACATGCACGGCTAATTTTTGTAGTTTTAGTAGAGACAAGATTTTGCCATATTGGCCAGGCTGGTTTCAAACTCTGGACCTCAAGTGATCCGCACACCTCAGCCTCACAAAGTGCTGGGATTACAGGCGTGAGCCACCATGCCTGGCCTGCATTTGCTTTCCTTGAAATTCTAGTGAGGTTGATCTTCTCTTAGGTATCTCAACCATTAGCATTTCCTCTTGAGTTGTTAGCTGTGTTTCAAGTCAGAAGCTTAAGACAAAAGAGAACCAAGTTCAGTTCCAATGAGACCAATAAGGAGCTTGGCACGATGACAGAACCTGGTCTTTGGTCACTCTCCCCTGGCACGGACAAGATAATTCATTCCACAATTTCATAAAGATTTTCTGAACATCTTTCATGCGGTAGGCCTATACTTTTCATTCCCTTTCATAATTCAATTTTTAAGTTGAGATGTTTCAAGTTTCCTCTTAAATGGTTTTATACCAATCGAGCTATGCTGTCTTGGGCAATAACAGCTTTGCTCATAACCACTAAGGATTTCCTAATTGTTCCAACCTCTTCCCTAAGACAGTACAGAGGATGAAGTAAAAACAACAGCAGTTATTGCTGGTTTAGAGAGGCAGTGTTTGTAGGTCACTGCTTGAGGCATGGGTCAGAGCAAGCATTTTAGCGTTGGACAAGACCTGGTTCAAATCCCAGCTCTGCCATTACTCTTCTGACCACCTCGGTCTGTGATTTAAACTCTCTATACCTGGCTTTTCTCATCCCTTAAGCAAGGTCATGTTCATACTAGCATCCTAGAACTATTGTGGCCATTCAGGGAGTTACTGCACACAAAGACTGGGAACCTACCTGACACATAGTAAGTGTTCGATACATGTCAGCTTTATCATTAACATCCAAAGCTCCTTTTTATAAAACAAAGGAGGAGGCTAAATCCAAGACATACCACCAAAGAAGTAATTTCAGCAATGATTTGAGCTGTTAAAAGTTCCAATGAGATTAATTTAACTTGATTCAGTGGCATTTTACCTACACCTTTTGTACGCTTAAGAAGACCTCTTTTGCCTCAGGTAATGCTGATTCTAGTAGCCCACAATGAATTGCTTTCACATAGCCTATCATAAGGGCTAAGGAAGTTGTGAACAGTGTCACCTGATATTTTTCTTTGATGACACTGCTGCTGCTTGACCAAAAAAAGGTGAACTATATTTTTATATTTATAATTTTTTTGGCCTCCACTAAGTATTGCAGGCTATGGCCATCACAGTTGGTGAAATGTGTCACCTGGAACCAAATTCTGTTTTCTCTGGACAGACGCGCGCGCGCACACACACACACACACACACACACACACACACACACACCGGAAACCTGAACAGTTCCAAAAGATTTTCACTCTTGTTGCCCAGGCTGGAGTGCAGTGGCACAATCTGGGCTCACTACAACCTCCGCCTCCCAGGTTCAAGTGATTCTCCTGCCTCAGCCTCCCAAGTAGCTGGGATTATAGGCATGTGCCACTATGCTCGGCTAATTTTGTATTTAGTAGAGACGGGGTTTCTCCATGTTTGTCAGGCTCGAACTCCCCACCTCAGATGATCCGCCCGCCTTGGCCTCCCAAAGTACTCGGATTACGGGCATGAGCCACTGGGCCTGGCCTGAACACAATCATTTTTAAGAAGAGGGAGTAAGATCATGCCATGGCACTCCAGCCTGGAGTAACAGAGCAAGACTGTCAAAAGAAAAGAAAAGAAAAGGGGAAGGGGAAGGGGAAGGGAGGGATGAAGGAAGGAAGGAAAGAAAGAGAAGAGAAGAGAAAGAAGAGAAGGAGAGGAGAGAGAGGAGGGGGGAGGGGAGGGGAGGGGAGGAGAGGGGAGGAGAGCAGAGAGAGGAGGAGAGAGAGGGGAGGAGGGGGAGAGGAGGGGAGGAGAGGAGAGGAGAGAGTGTTCATGAGGTGTGGATTCACTAACTTTTTTTCTCCAGGGCTGTGCAAGTGTGAGTTCAAGGCTGAGGAAAGAAAGGGGCTGTCCAGATGGCCCTGAGCCAGGTCTCACTCTGGTAGGGAAGATGCCAACTTCTCTGCCAACTCTGCCAGAACATCTCACCCTTTCTGTCTTCTATGCTCCAGGTCAAGTCCAAGTGCCCAGGCTCCTGGAGGGACTTTGTAAGGAAGACAAATGTCTTTTTAATGGTGGCCTTAACTGGGGACTTCAGCTAGGTCTGGATGGGTAAGAAGGCAACTGATCTAGCCACACCACCCTGGCGATACTGCTCTTTGAGTGCCCACATCCAGGTCGTGGCATGTTAGACAAAGGCCACCATCCTCCAGGGACCACACTCAGTTCTTCCAAACTGTCTGGCAGCTTGAGTCCTCAGGCCTAAGAAGCACAGGTGTACTGGCTTCCTGTTGGCTGGGTCCCTGCCCCTGGGGCCAGATCTTGCTTTCTGCAACAGATCATTTTCTTTAAAAGCACCCCTGCCCAGATGCAGTGGCTCAAGCCTGTAATCCCAGAACTTTGGGAGGCTGAGGCGAGTGGATCACTTAAGGCCAGGAGTTTGAGACCAGCCTGGCCAACATGGTGAAACCCTGTCTCTATTAAAAATATAGAAATTAGCCGGGCAGGCCTGTAATTACAGCTGCCTGGGGTTGCTGAGGCATTGAACCCAGGAGGCAGAGGTTGTTAAGCCAAGTTCATACCACTGCACTCCAGCCTGGGCGGCAGAGTGAGATTCCATCTCAAAAGAATAAAACAAAAAACAAAACACCACATGTGAAACTCAAGTCATCCCCTTGTCTTCCCTTTGCCCCAGTGACAGGTTGGTTGGGTTTCTCCAGTCACTTGGGTCGTAAATTCTCATCAGAGGTGACGCAAGCAGGGGAGTTCACCTTTCCTGCTTGGGTCTCAGTTTTCCCTTCTTAAAATGGACTGACAATCTCTTAGGATGTTGGTGAGTCATCATCAACTGGTTTTTTAAAGTGCGTGCACAATTTGTCTATTTTCAGATAGGCTGGCTGCAAGAGTATGGTAGATGGAAATGGAGTTTGTGTACAGAGTCACTGTGTTGCTGCTGTCAGTACAGATCGCTTCCCCAAGGAAATAAATTACATTTCATTCTCTATATATTGTTTACTTTATAGTCTCTTGATCTTACTTTGCTGACTTCTTGTTGTAGATTTTTCGGTAGCTTGCTTCCCACTTAATCACAACAGCTTCTGTAAATGTTAGCGAACTGTGTTATGGGGATTTGCTACCAGCATTTCACAATGGTTACAATGGTTACTCAACATAGAAACCCCTTCTTTATTCTACCCCCATCCCCCCAAAAATTCCCCTCACTTACAAAAAAAATGTAGACCCCTAAAATGATTTTCCAATGAGCAGAATTTATTTCATGTTAACCATACAATAACTGAAAACACATTTAGCGTTGTTCCGTATTTGTGGTTTTATGAGGAGATCACTGTTTACTTAGCATGTACATTTCTGACCAGCCTGTTCATTATAATCTAATCAGTCACTACTCAAAATTCTAACAGAAAAAAGACTTTCTTCTCTCATCTCCTGGCAGAGCTAGCTAGCCTAGACACACCCAGTTATACTCCTTATCATGCCATCTTTTCAGGGGGTTCTTTTCTGAGTGTGTTTATCAGGCTCGTTTTATGCTAGGCATCTAATCTTCCTGTCTTAGGAGGCAGGTCCTATCCCAGTCCCCATTTTACAGATGAGATAACTGAGGTCCAGAGAGATGAAGTGATTTGCCTGAGGGCACACAGCCTGGAAGTGCAAGGCAGAACTTGAACTTTGACCACTACGACCTCCTGTACTAAGATGAAGCTAGAGAATTCCCCTGCCTCCAGTGATTCAGACACTCTCTGCCCCTTGTTCTGAGTTCCCCACCTTTTTTTACCAGCCAGGTGTGCCCCATGAGATGTCTTACAGGGGCCTGCATCAATATAGCTGGACCACTTAGCAGCCACCCGTTCTTAAGCGGCCTCACCATTCGGAGACTCCGTTTTCTCATCCATAATGTAAGTGTAATTATACAGACCTCACAGGAAAGTCACTAATAATAATAAGCATGGGCCTGTTTACTAAGTTCTCCTCATGTGCCAGGTACTGAATGAGGTACTTTGCACCATGGTCTTATTGAATCCTCCCAACATCCCTACAAAGTAGATACTATTTTTTTTTTTTTTTGAGACAGTCTTGCTCTGTGGCCCGGCCTAGAGTTCAGTGGTGTGATCTCAGCTCACCGTAACCTCCACCTCCCAGGTTTAAGCGATTCTCCTGCCACAGCCTCCCAAGTAGCTGAAATTGCAGGTGCCCACCACCATGCCCAGCTAATTTTTTGTATTTTTAGTAAAGATGGGGTTTCACCATGTTGGCCAGGCTGGTCTTGAACTCCTGACTTAAGGTGATCTACCCACCTCAGCCTCTCAAAGTGCTGGGATCACAAGTGTGAGCCGCCGTGCCCAGCCTGAAGTAGATACTATTATGATCCCACTTTGCAGATGGGCAAACTGAAGGACAAAATGAAATATCCAGCATGTGCCACCACCCAAACCTAAGCCACTGTCCCTTTGTTGCCTTTACTCCTTCTGAGACCCCTAGCCCTCCTAAGTTCTCTTCTCCACATGGCAACCAGAGGGATCCTGTACAAACCTAAGTCCGATCATGTCACTTCTCTGCTCTCAACTCTTCCATGGCTCCCATCTCACTCAGACACTTTGCCATGGCCTGCAGGCTCCTGTGGAAACAGGCTTTGTCTCTGGCCTTCAGAGCTCATTTTTTCCGACCTTCTGTGCACACACTACTACAGGCAGGCCGACTGCCCTGCGGCTGTTTCACACACTCGTCCTCAGGTCCCCGGCCCTTGCAGAGCTGGTTTCCCCAGGGCATTCATACAGCTCCCTTCCTTGCTTCTGTTGGGTCTGATGTCCCCATATCAGAAGCCCTCTTAGACCACTGCACTGAAAACATCATGCCCCTCCCTCTCACACCCTCACTCTGTTTAGTTTCCTCTTAGCATCTAGAGTCACCTGACTGGCTGGGCATGGTGGCTCACACCTGTAATCCTAG
The DNA here is from genome assembly GCA_963574635.1 of Cheracebus regulus. NCBI lineage: Eukaryota > Metazoa > Chordata > Mammalia > Primates > Pitheciidae > Cheracebus > Cheracebus regulus. The sequence continues at coordinate 61,034 of CAUYQU010062121.1, read as the reverse complement.
TATTTTGGGAGGCCGAGGTGGGAAGATAGCTTGAGGCCAGGTGTTTGAGACCAGCCTGGGCAATATAGTGAGACCCTGTCTACAAAAAATACAGAAAAGTTAGTGGGTCTTTATATGTGACAGAAAAATTAAAATGAAAAAAGCCAGGCTTGGTGGTGCATGCTGGTGGTGCCAGCTACTCAGGAGGCTGAAGTGGGAGGCTCACTTGAGCTTGGGCAGTTGAGGCTGCAGTGAGCAGTGATCAGGCCAATGCACTCTAGCCTGGGTGACAGAGTGGGACTGTGTCTCAAAAAACTAAAAAAAATTTAGGCCAGAGGCAGTGGCTCACGCCTGTAATCCCAGTACTTTGGGAGGCTGACGGGGACAGATCACTTGAGATCAGGAGTTTGAGACCAGCCTGACCAACATGGAGAAACCGTCTCTACTAAAAATACAAAATTAGCCTCGCGGGATTAGGCACATGCCTGTAATCCCAGCTACTCAGGAGGCTGAGGCAGGAGAATCGCTTGAACCCAGAAGGCAGAGACTGTGGTGAGCTGAGATTGAGCCATTGCACTCCAGCCTGGGCAACAAGAGCAAAATTCCATTTCAAAAAGAAAAAAATTTTAAAAGGCCAGGTGCAGTGGCTTACACTTATAAAACCAGCACTTTGGAAAGCCAAGGTGGACCGATCACTTGAGCTCAGGAGTTTGAGACCAGCCTGACCAACATGGTAAAACGCTGTCTCTACTGAAAATGCAAAAATTAGCCAGGCACGGTGGCAGGTGCCTGCAATCCCAGCTACTCGGGAGGCTGAGGCAGGAGAATCACTTGAACCCAGGAGGTGGAAGTTGCAGTGAGCCAAGATTGTGCCACTGCACTCCAGCCTAGGCGACAGAGTGAGACTATCTCAAAAATAAAAAATAAAAATTTAAAAAATAGAGAGACTATTAAAGTCACCTAATGTATCATACATTTATTTTAATATATTTTTGCCTGTCTTCCCCTCCTTCTATTAGAATGTAAACCCCATGAGGGCAGGGTCTTGGTGGGGGGGAATTTCCCCCGTTTGTTTACTGCCATATCCATAACACCTATGACATTGTTGGCATTTAACAAATATTTGCCGAAGGAAGGAATACACAATAATCCAGTACTATATGGTAAGCCCACACCAGTGCTTGGCATAAAGTAAGTGTCAATAAATGCTAAGCTGTTATCATCAGAGGCGTTAAATCACCTTGGGCCACAGGCAGCTCTTCTCCTTGGCAGGAGGATGGGAGCCCTGTGAACTCCAAGCCTCACTCCACCTCTGTCCAGAAAAACTCACTTCCGTGGGAGCTGGAGGGCCAGTTCCTCCTGGTAGCAACTGAGAGGGGACAGGGGCACTTTGTCACTTGGACTGGGGTGAGGTTGGGGGTCAGCAGACTACAGAGGAGGGAGTTGCCTAGGTTTCTTGAGGAGCTGCAGGGGTCAGACTGCATCTTCAGCACCTCGAGCAGACAACCACTTCCAGAGCCAGAATTAGGGTCAAATCATAGCCTAAGAATCTCCAGTAAGTTCTGTGCCCCCTCCACAGCAACGTGGCTACCACTGGGAATTAAATTTTGTATAATAATCTAATTTTCTCTCTAATTTTGAAAGTAACACATGCTCCATAAAATATTCAAACATCAAAGAAATATGTAATTTAGAAAATGAAACACCCCTTTTCCCAACCCAGATAGCTACTATTAACAATTTGGCATGCTGCATATTCATCTAGATTTTTTTCCTAAGCATATTCTAACATGTATTATTACTATTATTACTTACAAAAACGGAATCACCTTTTATATTCCTTTTGCACCTTGTTTTTCCTTAATCAAGTTTATTGAGATGTAATTTACTTGTAGTAAAACCCATTTTTAGTTTAGTTCTGTGAGTTTTGACAAAATATCTACAGTCATATAAGCATCACCATAATCAAGGTTTAGAACAGTTCTGTTAACACCTTCCCCACCCCAAATTCCCTCCTGCTTCTTTGTAATCAATCATTTTCCTCATCCTTAGCTCCTGGCAATGATTGCTCTAATTTATGTCCAATTTTTCTTTTCCATAATGTCCTATAAATGAAACCATAAGGCACACAGCCGTTTGTATCTGGTTTCTTTCACATAATGTATGTGAGGTCCCTCTATGTTGTTGTATGGATCAGTGGTTCATTCCTTTTTATTGCTGTATAATATTTCATTGTATGGATGCGTCATAGTTTGTTTATCCATTGACAAATTGAAAGACATTAGGGTTGTTTCTAGTTTTGGGATGATTACAGATAAAGCTACTATGAACATCCACATACAAGTTTTAGTGTTAGTTTAGTTTCACTGTTTAAATGCTGAGTGTCATTATTATTACTTTACATTTTAAATTATTACTTTACTTTTTGTCATTTCTCTTGGCTAAATACCCAGAAGTGAGATTGCTGGGTCACATAGTAAGTATATATATATTTTTTGAGACGGAGTTTCACTCTTGTTGCCCAGACTGGAGAGCAATGGTGCGATCTCGGCTCACCGCAACCTCCACCTCCCGGGTTCAAGCAATTCTCCTGCCTCAGCCTCCTGAGTAGCTGGGATTACAGGCATGTGCCACCACACCTGGCTAATTTTGTATTTTTAGTAGAGATAGGGTTTCTTCATGTTGGTTAGGCTGGTCTTGAACTCCTGACCTCAGGTGATCTGCCCACCTCGGCCTCCCAAAGTGCTGGGATTACAGGCGTGAGCCACCATGCTCAGCTGTAAGCATACATATTTATAAGAAACTACCAAACTGTTTTCCAAAGTGTTTTTCCATGCCCCTTGCTTTTTATTTTCTAACCTAAGAAATATATGTTGCCTAACAACATGTGTTTATTTGCTTATGAAATCTTTCCCATTAGAATGTAAGGACATGATCTCCTTTGTTCACCATTGCATGTTTTTTTTTTTTTTACCTAGAATAGTGCCCTGCACATAGTACGTGTTCAAGAAATGTGTGCTCGGGGTCCAGCCTGGTGGCTCATTCCTGTAATGCCAGCACTTTTGGAGGCCGAGACAAGCAGATCGCCTGAGGTCAGCCTGGCTAACAGGGCGAAACCTCATCTCTACTAAAAAAAAAAAAAAATTCAAAAATTAGCCAGGCATGGTGGCACATACCTGTAATCCCAGCTACTTGGGAGGCTGAGGCACAAGAATCACTTGAACCCGGGAGGTGGAGGTTGGGCAGTGAACCGAGATCGCACCACTGCACTCCAGCCTGGGCAACTGAGCAAGACTCTGTCTCAAAGAAAAAAACGGGGGAAACAAAAAAAGAAATGTGTGTTGGATGAATGAGCCCCATGGACCTTATTCCACGTGAGGGCAAGTAGATAGATGTCATTAACCTGCAAGTGACAGCATCGTGTATTGCACTGTTGGGTGTGTCTCACTTTACCATTCCCTTATTGGTGGGTCCTTGGTGCTCCTCTGTTTTTCTCTACTACAAACAAGGCTGCGTCCATGAGCTTTCATACTTATTTGCAAACTTGCATGCGTTTTTCATTAAAGCAAACTTCCAGAAGTAGTAGCATTGTGGGTCAAAAGGCATGAAAGATTGCAACTTTTAGGTTTTTGCAAAAGGTGATACTGATTTATACTTCCACTAAGAGGAGGGGAGGTTACCTGCTTTAGAAGAGTCCCTGCTTCACTGCAACCTTGCCTGCTCTGAGTATTACTGATGGGGACGAATATCAAATCCACACTGCTGAGGGGCTCAGAATCAGCAAGACTAGCGCCTCTCTAGTTATTGGATTTCTTACAGGCGTCCAATCTCCTGAGAGAATTGTGGAAACTGACATAGGATTGACAACTTCTTGTTTTGTTAAGAAAAAATCAAAAATCAAGGTCAGGCATGGTGGCTCATGCCTGTAATCCCAGCACTTTGGGAGGCCAAGTGGGGCAGATCACAAGGTCATGAGATCGAGACCATCCTGGCTAAACGGTGAAATCCTGTCTCTACTAAAAATACAAAAAATTAGCCGGGTGTGTTGGGAGGCTGAGGCGGGACAATCACTAGAATCGGGTGGAGGTTGCAGTGAGCAGAGATCGCACCACTGCAGTCCAGCCTGACGACAGAGCGAGACTCCGTCTCAAAAAAAAAAAAAAAAAAGAATCAAAAATCAAAATAAAACCAAATCTCCTATCTACAAAACACAGTCCCTCCTCTCATCTTATGAAAAAAAGGACATTTTACTCCATCGATAAATTGGAATCAATAAAAGAAATCAAATTGTAATACATTTGAACTTTGGTTTGTTATTATGATATTATTATTATTGTTATTTCACTGTGAGTTGGGGGAAAGAATGCAGCAAGGGGCTTGTGGATGGGTTTGGATGGAAGCCTAGTTACTACCAGCAGGCCTGCATAGGTGACCCTGTGAGGGCTCTAAATGAGAACAAAAGGTAGTTGGGAAAAAAATGAGACTGAACAGGGGGAAGAAATGAAAGTGTTACAATTAGCTAATTGGGCCCAGTTCTTCTGGATATAGCTTTATCTCCCCTACTGTGCGTGGAGCTCTTCTCCACATCAAAGACCACTTGCACGCCTGGAGAATTGGAACCGATGTTTATGGAGTGCTTTGAAGATGTAAAGTACTGTTTAAATGCTAAGTATCATTATTATTAGTTTAAATTTTAAATACCTTTTTTTTGGTGGGGATTTTTAATACAGTTGCAATTCTTATTTAATGTGCGAGCAAGCCTGTCTGTTAGATCATACTTCCATTCTGGCTTAGGTGAGGCAAGGAACCCAATGTACCTTTGGAATACAGAACCAAGCTCACCACCTTGTCCCTGTAAATTGTGTTTTCCAGGAAGATGAACACTGTCAATCAGATGCTGTCAGTTTATGTAAGAACATGTCTCAAGATCTAATTGAAATACAGTATCTTTCCAGGCAGAGTTGATAGAGTTATCACATTACAGATTTTATTTGACTCCGCATCTCAATTCATTCCTTTGTATAGTTTCCAGATTTCTTCATAAAACAGAAATTAGACACAGTCTTGACATTAGAATTTCACGAAGAAGCAATCAAATCCAAATTACTTCCAAGAAAGAAAGGGCTATAAAAGTAACTAAACAAAATGAAAGGAAAAGACATTCTGGAGGGCCCTAGTTCATGAATTAATTTGGTTATTTGGTTCCTGGGACAAATCCAACTTAAGAGGTTGCCAGACATAAAACATAAGGAAAAACTTTTGCCTCTGTGGCCAGTAGGAGCTTGGAGAGAAACACAATAAAGTTGGAAAGTTTTGTTTAATCTTCATCTTTGGTTTTGCATAGAACTCAGACAATAAACTGGTCAGTATCCCTTCTTTGGCTTATACAGACTTGACTGGTCAGTATCCTTTTCATGTGTTCACCGTGTGTTAACAGATTTTTTTTTTTCCAGCATTGGTGGGGGATTTTTTAAATTAAAAAATCATCAAAGCTTAAATGAATTCCTGGACATAAAACTTGGATCCGAAATGGAACATAGTCATTGGACCTTTTCAATTTCCTATGGTAACCAAAGACCAAACTGTGTTTTTAAAACTGTTGTAGTAATGAGATTCACAAGAGGTATCGAGTTACTAAGTGGCTTTTAGCCTCTTTTGAAACTAAAGTAAAGGAAAATCTCCTTAATTTGAACTGTGCTAATAATGGCATTTGTTATAATTCAACCTGGCCTGAGCTGCAGTTTACCTTTAGTCTACCTGTGAAGAAAAGTTTACCAGAGTAACTGTGTCAAGAAGATTGTGCAGGGCATGCTACATGTCTTTAAAAGAGTACATTGTCGTAAGGCTTTTAGCACCTCACTCTTACCCAAATAAATTCCTGCCAAATCCACATGAGTTTTAAATGTTGATTAGAGCAGAAGAAAAGTACTACTACTTGGAAACCCTTTCTTTGTCAGGGTCTCCTCTGTACTCAAAAGGAATAAAGGTTCATTTTGTTTAAGGATTCTAAACATTCCCTTTAATACAGAAAGACCTCTTAACCTGCCCTTCACACCAGTTGCTATGAACGCGTGAGGTTTCATTGAAGCGGTAGCAAAGATCTGTAATTACAACCACTAACAAGGGAATGAATTCAAAGAAATGTTTTTTCCCACTTGTATGTGTCAGGCCATGAGCTTAGCACTTTCTGATTTCTTTACATTGTGCCTGGTGCCTGGTTACCAACAGATTCTTAGCAGAGAATTATATTTACTATTAATCTGTATCTTTTTCCAACTATACCAGAACATTAACATCCATTGGACTCATTGGTATCAATGGCCAGGTAAAAGATTGTCAAAGGGAAAGGAGGGACATATGTATAAAGAAATAGATCATAGATGATGGACAGATGGATGGAAGAGTAGATAGGTAGTAGGTGATGAGGGATAGATGATAGTGGTTGAATGAATGGGCAATGGAAAATGGATGGATGGGTAGATGGATGGAAGATGGAGGATGGATGGATGGAGGACGAAGGATGAGTAGGTGGATGGATGATGGAGGATGGATGAATGGATGAATAGATGGGTAGATGAATGATGGATGGATGAATGGATGGATGGATGGGCAGGCTGAAGTATTCAAAGCAAAGAAACTTTAAACATGCTGTCCAGGTGTCAGTGAGTGATTTTTCTTTCAATTTCTTCAGTTTTTCATTTAATCTAGGACAGTGGCAAGGCACATTAGTTATCTATGAAACAGGAATAGCACAGCCCTCCTGGTGATCGCAGTGGACTCTGTATCTAGTGCTCATCTGCTGAGGTCCAAAGGCTGTAGGAAACCAACAGGAGGAGCTGAAGCAGACTAGATCCCAGTCTGTTAGGGAAGCTGGAGAAAGGGTCGGTATGGCCGCTGCACGCACCAAGTAAACACAGAGGCTCTGCTAACTTGAAAGATTGGTTTCATTCTGTAATGCTTGAGTTTTGTTTTCCTGTCCACAGTATTATTTAATGGATGTAATTTAATGGGTGCCAAAAGTCTCCAAATCTCCCTTCCCTACTAGAAGGAAATGCCTTAAATTCTCACCATTCCATTCACTTTTCTTTTTTAATTAAAAAGGCTTTTTGCTTTATCAGATTATAAAAATAACATTAAAAAGTGAATAAATAAGACAAAATGAGAGAGCAAAAGAAAAAGAAATGCAAGCTCTCCATTAAATATTCAAACAATATTGAAAAATATTAATGAGCAAGTAAAAATGACCTATAATTCCATCATTCAGTGATATGCACTGCTAACCCGTTGAGAAATATCTAATTAAGCAATAAAAACAATATATTTAAAGATCTACCATGCTCCAGGCACTGGAGTTACAGGGGACAATCTTTGTCCTTCGGGACTTCATAACCTTCTGAAGGAAACAAATGAAGTATTGTGAGTGTGATGAATGTGTTGTAACTTGTTTTTGCACTCAACAATATGTCATAAGCATCTTTCTCTGTGTGTGCATGTGTGTGTGTGTGCATGCGCACACATATGTATATATCAGGGATGAAAATATTATTGTTTATCAGCCTTTTTTTTTTTTTGGAGGCAGAGTCTGGCTCTGTTGCCAGGCTGGAGTGCAGTGTCATTACCTTGGCTCACTGCAACCTCCACCTCCGGATTCAAGCCATTCTCCTGCCTCCGCCTCCTGAGTAGCTAGGACTACAGGTGCACGTCACCACACCCAGCTAATTTTTGTATTTTTTGTAGAGATGAGGTTTCACCACATTGGCCAGGATGGTCTCGATCCCTCAACCTTGTGAGCCACCTGCCTCGGCCTCCCAGAATGCTGGGATTACAGGCATAAGCCACCACATCCAGAATCAGCCATTCACCTATTCTTTCTTCTAAAGAAGATTCTGCCTTTGCCTGCCTAATCCCTAGACCTTTGTGAGACCCATCAAGGAATGGAGAAGCCAAGAGTGAGTACATTGACTTGCGATTTGCACAAGGAAGGACCTGTAGCCACCTGGGGTAGAACAGAGTAGATCAAAAAAGGGAGTAAGGCTAGGGATGGTGGCTCACGCCTGTAATCCCAACTCTTTGGGAGGCTGAGGCAGGAGGATCACTTGAGCCCAGGAGTTTGAGCTTGCAGTGAGCTATGATGGTACCACTGCACTCCAGCCTGGACAACAGAGTGAGACCCTCATTGCTATAGATTTTTTTAAAAAAAATTAGGCATAGTGGCACCTCCTTGTGGTCCAAGCTACTCAGGAGGCTGAGGTGAGAGGATCTTTCGAGCCCGGGAGTTCCATGTTGCAGTGAGCTATGATGGCACCACTGCACTCCAGGCTGGGCCATACAACAAGATCCTGCCTCTTACAATTTAAAAAAAAAAAAAAAAGTGGAGAGGAGTGGATGAATCAAGAAGGAAGGAATGCCTGAAGAAAAGAATATAATAGCCCAGGTTGAGATTGGGAGGAAATGAGGAGAAGCCTTTTAGGAAGTAGCTGTTATTATGAGGGAGACTTGAGGATCATACAGATTGTTCAAAGAGACTTCAATTCAGATGTCAATTATTTTCCAATACTTTGTGGATTCAGGACCGGTGATTCTTTGGTATGTGACACTATGTTGAGACTGGTCACAATTTGGCTCATTGTAGTGTGATATCATATAAAACTACCTCATCCTTTTTGATGGCTGTATAGTTTTCCATTGTGTGGGTGTAAACAAACTTTATTTAATCCTTTCCTTTTAGGCTGAGATGTAGGTCATTAGATCTATTTTTGCAATTAAATATAGATGCTGTGATGGACATCTTTCCAAATAGGCTTACTTCTAAAAAGTGAAAGGTAGATCAATAAAGATAGGGAAATAGATAAGAACGAAAGGAGAAGAAAGAAGGACAGATGGAAGGAAGGAAGAAAGGAAAGAAGGAAGGAAGAAAGGAAGGAGAAAGAATAAACTGTGGTATATCTATACAATACAATACTACTCATTCACAAAAATGAATGAAATGTTGACACACAAAACATGGATGAATCTAAAATTAATTACACGAGTGAAATAATAAACTTCTGTATGTTTCCGTTTACGTAAAATTCTGGAAAGAAAGCAGATCAGTAGTTGCGGGAGTGCTGGGATTTGGGACAGGAGGGAGGGATGATAAAAGGGCATGAGGACATTTTTGGGAGTGATCATCTATTCATGATCTTGATTGTGGCAATAGTTTCACAGGCGCACACATAAGTTACAATTATCAAATTGTACATTTTAAACATGTGCAGACTATTGCATGTCAATTATACCTTAATAAAGCTGTAAAGTAGATGTGATAGACAGACAGATGGGGGTGGCCTTTTAAGGTGAACGAGAGAAGAAAGGAGACCCAGCTGAGTGATTTAGGAACAGCTGCGTTGGGGCCTGCAGAGATAGGCAGAGAGTATACTGTGGATTTCTGTGGGATACCACAGTGCAGAGGGGTGCTTTTAGAGGACAGCCCTGATAAGAGGGCTGCTAGGGTTGAGGAGGTGGGCAAGGATAAGACCTGAGTCCCACCCCATACGAATTCCCCATCTGCAGCATAGGTCTGTTTTTGACCCCTCTGCAACAGAGAGCCTCAAGTGGGTAAAAGGCTGAGGCATGTATTAGCCTTGCTCCTTTCTGTTTGTTTGTTTTTTGAGACAGGGTCTCACTCTGTCACCCAGGAGGGAGTGTAGTGGCATGATCATGGCTCACTGCAGCCTTGACCTCCTGGACTCAAGCGATCCTCCCACCCCAGCCTCCTGAGTAGCTGGGGCCACAGGTGTGTGCCACCACGCCTAGCTAATTTTTTAATTTTTAATAAAGATGGGTCTCGCTATGTTTCCCAGGCTGGTCTCAGACTCCTGGGTTCAAGGGATCCTTCTACTTGGGCCTCCCAAAGTGTGGGGATTATAGGCTGGCCTGACTCTGCTCCTTTTGAATTTTGTGGACTTGGCAGGTGAAGCTCCCTTTCTGAGCCTCAGTTTTCTCGTCTGTAAAATGGGGAGGTACAGAGTGCTTAGCAAACTGTGTGGCACATAGTAGGCACTGAATAGTAGCTTATTTTATTTTTTTTGATACAGTAGTTAAGAGATTAAGAACTGGGACTCTGGAGTCAGGCCAACCCAAATTCAAAGCCCAGATAATGGACTTTGAGCAGGTGATGTAAATTCTCTGAGTTTCATCTCCTCCTCTATAAGCTGGAGACGATACACATGCATTGGTTAGGAGCCTGGAAGGAAGCAGAGGGCACACTCATCTGGGGAGTTTGAGGAGAGTTTAACATAGAGATTATTTGTACAGGTGTGGGCAGAATTTAGGACGATTGACAGGGTAGAGTGTGATACCTGGGCTGGCAGAGGGAGGCGCTGTTACCAGCCCTGGGCTTGGCAGGACTAGAAGGGTCAATTGCTGCACCTGGAAAGGGGAGCTGTATGGAGAAAGTCACCCAACAGGAGATGTGGCATTTGGAAGAGGCACAGCCAGCCCACGGCAACATAGAAAGGAGAAGCGTGGGGGGCAAGTATCCCAAACTCATTGTCTTCCTTCCACGCATCTCCTGCCAGTGCCTCTTCTCCCCTTAGATAAACCCAACGAGGGGCCGGAGGGCATGGGAGCCCACTGGAACAGCTCAGCCCCAAAGGCTCAGAGCAAGAACAAAAGGATGAATGGACCCAGGGGGCGAAAAGATGAAATTCAAGAGGTAAAGGTCCAATCTCATGGGATTAATAGTAACTCCTGAGTAATCAATGAGATTATGTTAATAAAGCATTTCGCACATAGTGAGGCTCTCCTAAGTGGCAGCAGCCGGTGGTTACCCGTGAACCAACTCTAGCTAGATTCTCAGGGTGGCTGCCAGGCCAGCCTCGACCCAACCCACAGTGCTGGGAATGGAACAGAGCTGATCTTCTCCTACATTCCATGTTTACTTAGAGAAAACTTGGCTGCTTAGAGCCAGAAGAGGTTGACTGTGGTTTTCTGCAACAGCTGGGGGTGAGGGGTGGCAGAGAGAGGGGAGCTGGAACTTATTAGGACTCCTGAACGCCAAGAGACCCCAGAGCCCGGGAATCTGAGAAGAGTCCACACACGCAACAGCATTTGCTTGCTGTCTCTCTGCCAAGGGATTGTAGATTTCGGGGCTGAGCGGTGTGTCCTGGGACCTCGTCCCCAGGAGGCAAGGCCACAGGGCTGCACCCAGTGCCGGCTATGTGGAATGTGCCGTTCTTGGAAGCAACCGAGGCTCTTGCTTTTTAAAATTGGCCTGTAAATCTCCGTATAGTTTTCAGGGTTTAGGAATTTTATTTTATCTGGATTAAAGTCATGTTCTGCTTTGGCATCGGAAGGCGTTTATGACTGTTAAAACAAGAAATGAAAAATATAGGCTTGGAATCAGAGAGGCTGCCTCCTGCCAGACTTTTAGGGGTTTGTCTTGGGGGCCAGGCTGAAGGTTTTCTGCCCCTTCGCTGACTGCTCTGGTGTTTCTTGATAAAGCTGGGGCTGCCTGAATCTGAGCAGCAAATGCAATAGCCTGGGAGGGTCTGTTAGGAAGGAAACCTGTGACTTTGCTTAGGTGAGCTCTGTCATTCTCTGTTTTCCCCCTCTAGGGAAATGCACACTCTCAAGAGGATTGTTTAAAGGGTTTTCTCACATTGCCGCCCGGCTGCGCTTGGTCTAGGAGGCAGATGGCTTAGGACTTTTGATTCATCACATCTTGGGATGACTTAGAATTCCCCCAAATTGCCATTTGGGGCAGGATTTAAATAACTGAGATTCCAGCTTTCTTTGGCCTAGTTTTGCCATTTTCTCTACTCGCTCTTGCTTTTAAAGCACACATGCATTGAGTGTGAACACACATGCATACACGCACATGCACGCACACACACAATTTTTTTCCTAATGGTACAAGTTATACATGGTTCATGGAGAATACTTGGAAAGCAAAGGGGAGCAACAAGTGGGGGGCAGCAAAAAATCACGGGAGAAAACCACTCAACATTTTGGCAAAAAATGTTCTAATATTTTTCCTCCTATCTGTCCATCATCTACCTATCCTTCTTTTATTATTATTATTATTATTATTATTATTATTATTATTATTAGTTTTGAGACAGAGTCTCACTCTGTTGCCCAGGCTGGAGTGCAGTGGTGTGATCTCGGCTCACTGCAACCTCCACCTTTGGGGTTCAAGTGATTCTCCTGCCTCAGCCTCCCGAGTAGATGGGACTACAGGTGTGTGCCAACACACCCCGCTGATTTTTGTATTTTTGGTAGAGACAGGGTTTCACTATGTCGGCCAGGCTAGTCTCAAACTCCTGACCTCAAGTGATCAGCCCACCTCAGCCTCCCAGAGTGCTGAGATTACAGGCGTGAACCACTGTGCCCGGGCTTCTTATCCTTTTTGTAAAAAGTATCACAGATTACATGCAATTTTGTTGCCTGAATTTATACCTTTGCATATTTACAGATAATGCAGTTTATGATAATAATAACTAGTACTTATTACACACTGAAGTTCAGTGCTTAATTCATAGCCTTTGTAGTCAGAGGGATCTGGGTTCAAATCTCAGTAGGATTCATTTTTCATTGTGTCTTTGGGCAAATGACTTAACTTGCAGGAGCCTGAGTTTTTCTATAAAATGGATAAAAATATTATCTACCTCAGAGGGAGGACTGCTGTGAGGATCAAATAAAACTCTGCCAAATAAAGAAAAGCCTGGGAAAGGCTCAGGTCCAGAGTAAGTGTTCAATAAATTACAGTTCATATTCTTTCCGCATGTGCAGTGGTGATGTATGTAGGACATTTGTCTGTGTTTTTCTTTTTCGTGATGGTGCTATGTGCAGCATTCTCTCTAAACCAGAACTTTGGGTGCCACAGTATTTGATTCACGGTAAGCAGCTAGATGATTTTAAACTTCTCTCTTCCCCTAAGAACACTCGACAAAATTGGCAGCCTGTAATATGCAAAAATCCACCCAGAAATGGAAGAGAGGGACATTTGCACAAGCTGGGTTGTGTCTACAGAATTAGAAGACACAGTTGGACTAATTTTAGTGCCTAAAAATTGGAAACATTGGAATCATGCTCTATGGGAAATGCAAGTTCTTGAAAGTGGCAAAAGGAAACACCAGGAATGGGTGCATTTGGGACCATTCTCTCAAGGTCTGGGCTCAGTCTTCATCTGCGGGTAGATTCTATGGGGCCGGAAGCTAAAGGTTAGGTGGGGGGAAAGGGTTAAGCATCTTTCAAGTCCTCAGGTTAGAAATGAGGGAGCGATCTCGTTCACATTGCCTCTTCATTGTCTTGATTTTCCCAGCTATCTGCTTTCCTTTGTCTTGCCATAGATAATTTTGATCCTGTGACCAGCCTCTTTGGTGTTTTGTCCTTCGGGATTTCTGAGAGGCGCGGGCCCCTGTGATTGACCTCACGTGGGCAGACTGCACACAACTCACTTTGTATCTGAGGAGCAGAGTGGGGGCCTAGCTCCCTTGCGTGCAGCCAATCAAGCCGGGGCTGAGAATTTATGAGATGAGGGCGAACCACTTTGAAGAAAGGCGCCCTTGTCTGCAGCTCCGCCATTGCTCCGTGGTGCGTGTGGGGAGGTGGAGGGGTGGGCGCGGGGAGAGGGGCTGGCGCCCTGGGGATGGGTAGGGGAAGAAAAGAATCCGAGAAACCAGGGTCAAAAGTCTTTCTGTGAACAGGAAAGAAAACTGAGCAGCCTGCCTTCCTCCTTGCAGGTGTGTGCTCACAATGGGGGAGCCACAGGCCCTTCCCAAAGGTCAGGGAGGAAGGAGTGCATCGCAGACGCTGCCTGTATTCACTCGCAGTCCTCCCACTGCTTGGAGACTGAAGAGCTAGAGAGAGCCAGGAAGGCGAGATCACTTCTAGAAGCAATCCTGGCCGCCAGTAATCTAGATGCAATAATAACTCCGCCAAGTCAGAGAGGCATAGCTGCAAATTCTGGCCTTCTCCCCGGGGAGGGCAGTTGCTTCATTTCTCTGAGCGTCAGTTTCCTTATCTGTGAAAAGGGGTGGTTAACAACAGAACTGCCTTCCTCCTTCATCGGGTTGTTGGGAGAAATGTGTAGAAAGCAGTCAGCACAGGGCCTGGTATACAGTAAGTGCCGAATAATAGAAGCCACTATTAACAGCAATCATATCTGGTTTCAAAATAGATAGTCTGCTTTCATTAAAGCCAAAAATAAAGGCCATTCATTCAGTCGTTTTTTTCATTCATTTGTTCAGGCAATCAATAAACATTTATCAGGCCCTACTATGTGTTGGTGACTTGAATGAAGATGATAGTAATGCTAGCTAACACTTGCTTGCTAGGTGTTAGGCTCTGTTTTATTTTTATTTTTTGAGACAGTCTCACTCTGTCACCCAGGCTGGAGTATAGTGATGCAGTCATAGCTCATTGCAGCCTCAACCTCCCAGACTCAAGCAATCCTCCCACCTCAGCCTCTAAACTACAGGCACACACCACAGTGCTTGGCTAATCTCTGATTTTTTGTAGAGGTGAGGTCTCACTATATTGCCCAGTCTGGTCTCAAACTCCTGAGCTCAGATGATCCTCTGAAAGTGCTGGGATGAGCCGCCACATCTGGCCCCTGTTTGGCTGTGTTTTAAATCCTCCGTATGTCTTTTTTTTTCTCCCTCCCCGCCCCCCCTCAGCCAATATGTCTTAATTTATATAAGGTCCCTAACCACATGGTGAGGTCGGTACGTATCACGCAGCTAGTAAGATTAGGAGCTGGGATTTAAACCCAGGTGTGCCTACTGTCCAGGTCTATGTGGTAAGCACCTTGCTAGTCCAAAACTAGTAAATAAAACATGATTCCTGCCCCCTAGGGCTCCACTGTCCACTGCAACTTTCTGCAATTATAGAAATATTCCGTATCTGCACTGTCCAATATGGTACCCACTGTTGGTAGCTGCTGAGGACTTGAAATGTGGCTAGTGTGATAGAGAAACCAAATTTGAAATTTCATGTAATTTGCACTAATTTCAACATAGAGTTAAATAGCCACGCATGGCTAATGCCAGCATATTGAACAACCTAGCTCTAGGAACTCAGAGTCTAGTGGAGGAAATTCACCTTCTCAAAGGTGGTGAGTGTTACGCTATGTGGCCCTGTCCAAGTCCCAAGGACACAGAAGATCACAGCCGTGGTATGGAGTGTGGCCTGGGATCACGGGAGGCTTCCCAGAGACAGTCATCTCTGATCTGAGTCTGCAGGAAGGAGGAGTTGGTAGGAGAGGAAGGGAGGTATGTTTAAATATGTCCAAATATGTTGGATTTCACAACAGAGTCTGTGCTCAGCCAGGACTTAGGCAGAGATTGAAATTCATAATCAAGAGCCAGAGTCCTCTTTGAGCTACAAGATAACCAGTGCTTACTCCTGAAGGATGAAACCGGGTTGGATTCAGGAATTTGTCTACTGTTCTTTTTGGCTGCAGGCATTGCTATTTTTTTTTTTTTTTTTTTTTTTTTTTGGCTTTTAACCTCTCTGAGGACGTAAAAACACCTGAAAAGGAATCTGAAAAATTCACTGGTTCATCTGAATGCTTTGTGAATATCATGTAAAGCCAAATGTCCAAGAATCCCAAAGCAGCTCTAGGCAGACCAAAGAGCAGTACTAATCATAAGGATAATAAGGATAATAATGAAAAACAGTTACCACTTATTAAGACACTTATTTTGTGCCAGACTCAACGTTAAGTGCTTTTGTGTATTGATCGTTTCACATACTCCTACAATCTATTCTCTGCACGGCAGCTAGAGTGGCCTTTTTGAGACATAAACCCTAAATCAGATCATGCTAGTGCACTGCTGAAACCCCTTAAGTGACTTCACATTGTACTTAGAATAAAATCCAAGTTTCTTGCCCAGGCCTGCAAGGCCTGACCCCTGCCTACAAATGTTTCCATTTTCCACCTACTCACCAAGCTCCAGGCACCTAAGATCCATCTCTGATGTAAAGCCCCAAGCTTTTGTCTGCCCCAGGGCCTTTGCACTTACTGTTCCTCCAATTAGCAACTCAACTCCCCACTCTACCCCTCTACTGAATGAAATATATCAAAGATCAGGGACCTTATCTCTTAGGTCACTATTGTATCTTCAGCCGCTAGTCAATTTGGCATACCATTGAAAGAATTAGAATTCTATGTTATGAAGTGTTGAAATTAATGCAAATTAAGTAAAATTTAAAATTCAGTATGAGGTATTATGAAGCATTATTATTCTCATGTAACAGATGAAGAAACTGAAAGTCAGAGTGGTTAATTTGCTCACAGCCATGTAGCTTGTGAGTTTCCCCCTATATACCTGGAGGACTCCAACTATTTGCTCTTTGTCAGCTGTGATGAGGCTGCACAGCCACCTTGAGAGAAGGAAGATCCTTCAGGATGTGGTTTTCCTTCCCTCACTCTGCAAACAGCCCTGCCATGCCTCACTTAGTCCTTTATTGCCAGAATCTGTCTATATAATAAGAAACCTTAGCTTGCAAAATTACCCAATTCCCTTCTGGCTTGGACCATATATTTTTCTTTGATTATAAAATGACTATTATAGAAAGAATGGAAAGTAGAGAAAAAAGATAAAGAAGCTGGGGGAAAACCCCTCATGACCTCACCACACAGAAGCAATTCCGTTAGCATTGTGGTTTCTCTTTTTTTAAGATGGAGTCTCGCTCAGTCGCCCAGGCTGGAGTGCGATGGTGCCCTCTCAGCTACTGCAGCCTCTACCTCCTGGGTGCGGGTGATTCCCTTGCCTCAGCCTCCTGAGTAGCTGGGATTACAGGAGTGTGCCACCATGCCCAGCTAATTTTTGTTTTTGTCTTTTTGAGACAGTCTCACTCTGTCACTCCGGCTGCAGTGTAATGGTGTGATCTTGACTCACTGCAACCTCCACCTCCTGGGTTCAAGCGATTCCCCTGCCTTAGCCTCCCAAGTAGCTGGGATTACAGCCATGCACCACCATGCCCGGTTAATTTTTTAGTAGAGATGGATTTCGCCATGTTGTCCAGGCTGGTCTCGAACTCCTGACCTCAGGTGATCTGCCTGCCTTGGCCTCCCAAAGTGTTGGGATTACAGGTGTGAGCCACCGTGCCCAGCCTAATTTTTGTATTTTTAGTAGAGACAAGGTTTTACCATATTGGCCAGGCTGACCTCAAACGTTTGACCTCGGGTTGACCTGCCCGCCTTGGCCTGCTAAAGTGTGGGGATTACAGGCGTGAGCCATCACACCTGGCTTCCTTCCTTTTTTCTTTTAGAGGTGGGGGTCTCACTATGTTGCCTAGGCTGGCCTTGAACTCCTGGCCTCAAGGGCTCTTCCCGCTTTGGCCTTCTAAAGTG
Source organism: Cheracebus regulus (assembly GCA_963574635.1). Classification (NCBI taxonomy): domain Eukaryota; kingdom Metazoa; phylum Chordata; class Mammalia; order Primates; family Pitheciidae; genus Cheracebus; species Cheracebus regulus. The sequence goes on along the minus strand of CAUYQU010062121.1, from coordinate 43,711 downwards.
CTGGGATTACAGGTGTGAGCCACTGCACCTGACCAAACAGTTTTCATTTTTTGGAGATAGAGTCTTGCTCTGTTGCCCAGGCTGGAGTGCGGTGGTGCGATCTCTGCTCACTACAATCTTTGCCTCGTGGGTTCAAGTGATTCTTGTGCCTCAGCCTCCCAATTACCTGAGATTACAGGCGTGCACCACCAGGCCTGGCCAATTTTTGTATTTTCAGTAGAGATGAGGTTTCACCATGTTTTCCAGGCTGGTCTCGAACTCCTGACCTCAAGTGATATGATCACCTCCCCTCCCAAAGTGCTGGAATTACAAGCGTAAGCCACTGCGCCTGGCCCAAGCACAGTTTTTAAGGCTATGCTGACTCTCCATAAAATCCCCTTGGTTGCCTTGTCACCTACTTTCTCAGCCACTAACTCTTTCCAGGATGCAAGTGCTGCCACTGTCTCTTCCATTGCAACCAGGAAGTAGGGTGGAAAAAGGCCCAGAATCTGGAGGTCAGAAATCAAGGTTCTATGTGCCCTTAGACAAATCCTGTCTCACTTTCTCTGCAGAAAGAAGATGATAGTCCTTGCCTCCGAGAACAGTGAAAGTCAAATGGAGGATCAGATGGGGAGAAAGTGTAGTAAACTCAAAAGTGCTGTAAAATTGTTTGGAATTCCTACAATCCAATGAGTTATGACCACAGTGGTTATTTAAGAAGACTTAAAGGTCAGCAGAGCCAACGTTCTCCGGCCCAAATCTTCAAAAGGCTTGTTCTTGTTATGAGATGGTATATATAAACTGGATTAGTGGGTCCTCTGCTTGCAATAAATCCTTGGGGATTTGAGAGAGTGGGTGTAGCCAGCTTGCTGGCTGCCCAACCAGCATCCATGTCCTACCACCCCCTGTCCTAACAGAAACCCTGTTTGGAGCCAGACACTTCAGCTCATGCCTTTAATCCCAGCACTTTGGGAGGCCAAAGTAGGAGGATCAATGGAGCCCAGGAAGTTGAGGCTGCAGTAAGCCATGATCACACCACTGCACTCCAGCCTGGGTGACAGAGCAAGATCCTTAAAAAATTAAAAACCAACCAACCAAACAAACAAAACCCCTTTTGGGTCAGGCATTCACCCAGTCTCGTACTCGATTCAGAATGGGAACTCAGGGCAAACTGACTCCGCCCTCAGCTGCAGGAGTGGGCCTGATTGGTCCAAAATAATCCCTCCCCTTATTAGGGATTGGTTCTGGCAGAGGTCATGTGACCCATTCTGGTCACTGGGTTAGGGAGGGGATGTAAGTTAGATAGGGAAATATCTGACTCCTAATAAAGTATCCCTAGAAGATATATCTATAGGTATCTATCTACCTATCTATTGTGTATCTATCGATCTATCTATCTGAGATGAAGTTTCGTTCTTTTGCCCAGGCTGGAGGTCAGTGGCACAATCTTGGCTCACTGCAGCCTCTGCCTCCCGGGTTCAAGGGATTCTCCTGCCTCGGCCTCCCGCGTAGCTGGGATTACAAGCGTGTGCCACCACACCCAGCTCATTTTTGTATTTTTAGTAGAGATGGGGTTTCACCATATTGGCCAGGCTGGTCTCGCACTCCTGACCTCAAGTGATCTACCTGCTTTGGCCTCTCAAAGTGCTGGGATAATAGATGTGAGCCACTGTGCCTGGCCGAGATATTCTTTCTCCTTTCTCTGGATGCCACTCCTTAAAGTGCTGCAACTGTGTTGCTTCCAGACTGGCAATGAAGCCAACATGGAGAGTGAAAGTGCAGAGAGCAGATAATGATGATGGTAGTAATAACAGCCACAAACATTTATTGAGCATTTAGAACTTGCCAGATAGTATTCTAAATGTCTGATTTCCTTTAGTTCAGGGGGGTGGCTCTGCCTGTTTTCATGGCCCATGAAATAGTTTTGCATTTTTTTTTAAATGGTTAAATGAAAATCAGGCTAGGCATGGTGGTGGCTCATGCCTGTAATTCCAGCAACTTTGGGAGTCCAAGGTGAGAGGAATTGCTTGAGCCCAAGGGTATGAGACCAGCCTGGGCAACATAGTGAGACCTGGTCTCTACATAAAAATAAAAAATCAGCTGAATGTAGTGGTACATGCCTCTTGTCCCGGCTACTCTGGAGGCTGAGGCGGGAGGATCATGTGAGCCCAGGAGTTCAAGGCTGCAGCGAGCCTTGAACATACTCACAAGAACCCTATAACTTGTTGTGTTGTTATTATCCTGTTGTTCACAAATGAAAAAGCTGAGGCTCAGAGAGGTTATATAATTTGTTCAAAGTCACATAGCTATCAAGAGGTTAGCTATTCAATATCAAACTGGCTCTGGAACCCATGCTCTTAATCACTTCGGGAAAAAACCCAATCTCCTGTGTCATTGTTGAGACATCGAGTCAACCAACCCTAAACCCACCTCACCTTTAGACTTCTAGGTTAAAGGGGCATACGACATTACTGTATTATTGAAGCCAGTTTGAGGCTGCAATTCTGCTATTTCCAGGTGAAAGCATCCCCTTGGATGCTATGAGAAAGCACGTAAGAAAGGTAAGAGCAGAAAGGTAAGGCAAGCTATCAGCTTCTTGGACCAGCAGCCTTTTGTCCTTGCTTGGAGAATAAAAGCTTTCTTTTTCCAAGCACTTCAAGGCTCCTCAAGTTCCCTTTAAAAGGGATTATGAAGGAAATCCTATTTTAGAATTGCTGCTGATTTTGGCAATTTGCAATATTAGCCTGATGAGGAATTACACTTGCTAATAAAGTATCTCAAGTTGGGTTGAGCCTAATTGTCGCAAGTGTTAGTAGTAATAGCCTGTCACGGGGACTCCTGTGCCAGCGCATCCCTCGCTTGGCTACAGCCCATGTGGAAAATCAATTTCCTCTAAATGTTTGAAGAATGGCACAGAAGGACCTGATTTCTTTTCCCTCTGCTGGAGTCAATCTGGAGACAGTGAGCTTATAAAATGAATGAAAATAGCTATGGTTGCAGGATGCAGGGTGAATGCAGAGTTAAGCAAAGCCTGATCTCAAGCTCAAAGTTCTAGCTTTTTTGTTCTGAGGCCAGAGACAATATACGTTTGTGTCCCGAACTGACGTGCTGTTAAAAAGTCAAAGAAAAGAAAGAATTTTACTTCAGCCCAGCAATTTCACTTCTAGGAATCACTCCCACAGGAAAACTCCCACCAGTATGTAAGAATATACGAACAGGGTGTTCCTCACAGCCTGGTGTGCGATGGTGAAAAATTGGAAGCAAGATAATTATCTGACAAGAGTGGACTGGTTAAATAAATTGTCATATAGCCTTGCTCTGTAGCAATTAAGAAGAAAGAGATACTCTATACATATTCCTGTGGAAAGGTTTTTCTGATATGATATTGAGTTCAAAAAAAGCAAGTTGCAGGCATATATGTGTGTATATATATGTGCACTATATATATAGTATGTATAGTATATATAGTTGCAACTCATATATATAGTATGAGTTCATTTTTGTAAAAAAACCCAAAACTTCAACAATGATATGTGCATTTATGTGTAGATCTTCATACATGAGTAGAGAAAGGTCTGAAAGGATACACACCAGGTTGTAGATGGTGGCAGTTAAATCCAACGATAAGTAAAACGGGAGATGTCCCTTCTATATTGTTTAGATGTTTTACAACAGGGCATATGGCTTTGGTAATAAAAAAAAAAAAAAGAAAGAAAGAAAGAAATGGGCTTTTCAGATTGTCAGAATAGCATTGTACTAGATATGTCACCATTTCTGAAGAAAGGGAAGATCAGGCCTTGACTCCACAGGACTGGCAATATAATCCAGCCACACATGCAAGTCTGTTACACAGCCTAGTCTGATACATCATAGCTCTTCCTAGTTAATAATCACCACGAAGGAACCTAATCCTTAGCTACCTGCCTACCAAATCAGAACCAAGTTAAAACATCCTGGGACCACGGCCAGACTTTAAAAATTTACTTTTGTAAAAAATTGGGGGCTGGGCATGGTGGCTCATGCCTGTAATCCTAGCACTTTGGGAGGCCGAGGCAGGTGGCTCATGAGGTCAGGAATTTGAGACCAACCTGGCCAATATGGTGAAACGCTGTCTCTACTAAAAATACAAAAAATTAGCCGGGCATGGTGGCGTGTGCCTATAGTCCCAGCTACTCAGGAGGCTGAGGCAGAAGAATTGCTTGAACGTGGGAGGTGGAGGTTGCAGTGAGCCGAGATTGTGCAACTGCACTCTTAGCCAAGGCAACAAAGAGAGACCATCTCAAAAAAAACAAAACAAACAAAAAAAAACAAACAAAAAACTGGGAAAACGCACATAACATAAAATGTACCACTTTAAATTATATGATTTATTGGTATTCAGTACATTGGCAATGTTGTGCAACCATCAGCACTATCTCATTCCAGAACATTCTCATCACCCCAAACAGAAACCTTATGTCCATTTAAGCAGTCACTCCTCAGTCTTTCCCTACCGCAGCCACTGAAAATCACTAATCTGCTTTCTGTCTCATTGGTTTGGCCTGTCATGGACATTTCATATAAATGAAATCATATAACATGTGGCCTTTTGTGTCTGGCTTCTTTCACTCCGCACCATGTTTTCAAGTCTCATCCATGTTGTAGCACATATCTGCGGTTCATGCCTCTTTTTTTTTTTTTTGAGACAGAATATGTATAGAGTATCTCTTTCTTCTTAATTGCTGCAGAGCAAGGCTATATGACTTGTTGCCCGAGCTGGAGTGCAGTGGTGTGTTCTCAGCTCACTTCAACCTCTACCTCCCAGGTTCACGTGATTCTCCTGCCTCAGATTCCCGAGTAGCTGGGGATCACAGGTGCCTGCCACCATGCCTGGCTAATTTTTTGTATTTTTTGTAGAAACAGGGTTTCACCATGTTAGCCAGATTGATCTTGAACTCCTGATCTCAGGTGATTGCCCACCTCAGGCTCCCAAAGTGCTGGGATTACAGGCGTGAGCCATCGCACCATGCCCCTTTTTATGGCTGAATAATATTCCACTGTATGGATAGACTGCAATTTGTTGATCCATTCATCAGATGTTGGACATTTTGGATGTTTGTATCTTTTAGTTACCATGAGTAATTCTGCTATGAACATTCCTGTAAGAGATTTTGTTTGAAAACCTGTTTTCAGTTCTTTGGGATGTATATGTAGGAGTGGAACTGTGAGGTCCCATGGTAATTTTATGTGTAATTTGTCAAGATTTTCCTTTAAAGTTGCAGAAGCCTAGTCTCCTGACCATAGAGAACATGCAGTGAGTGGGAAAAACTTCCCCTGAGTTTCTCAATTATGTCCCCTGAGTCTAGGCAGTTAAGTACATAGATGAAGATAATTACTATATAATTGTCTTATCTATACTTAAAAAAATCTGCTGACATTCCACTTCTAATTTTAGACTATTCCAAATATTCCTCTTTTTTCTCTCTGTAACCTATTTGTCCCAGAGCACCAAATATTTCTATTACATGTGAATTTGGGGAAACTGTTATTCAAAATACGTTAATTAGGGCTGGGTGTAGTGCCTCATGCCTATAATCCCAGCACTTTGGGAGACTAAGATGGGCAGATCACTTGAGTCCAGGAGTTCGAGACCAGCCTGGGCAATGTGGCAAGATCCCCTCTCTACAAAAAGTACAAAAATTAGCTGGGCATGATGGTGCATGCCTGTAATCCCAGCTCCTCAGGAGGCTAAGGTAGGAGGATCACCTGAGCCTGGGAAGTTGAGGCTGCAGTGAGCCATGATTGCACCACTGCACTCCGGCCTGAATGACAAAGTGAGACCCTGTCTCAAACAAAATAAATCAATAAACAAAACACATTAATTAAATGATTGATTCAGAATTTCTCATGTAAAAATCCTGTATTGCACTTGTGGAAAATCAACAATTCTGATGATTCATAGCACAATGGGCATTAACGCTGAATTGGTCAAATGTCAGACCAGGTCTTGCAAGGTAAGCAGGGTCTTGAAATGGGCTTTTATTGAACAGTAGCCTTTGATAAAGAATGGGCTTAACTTAGAATTGCTGCAAACATAGAAAGTAATTGACCTTGAATATAGGACGTGGGCTGAAGTCCCAACTCTACCAGTAACTAACTTATCATGGGAAAGGTAAAGGGTTAGGTAAATGCTTATGAGCCCTCAGTTTCTTCCTCTGTAATGTGGAACTGATTATAGGACTTACTTTATAGGTCATTCTTTTATTCATTAATTCATTCATTCATTCACTCATTCATTCAGTAAATATTTATTGTACACCTATGGCCATGCTGTTCTTAGTGGTTACTAAAACAAACAACAGTAAACATAAGTAATTATAAAATAGATGGTGATATGTTTTATGAGAAAAGGTAGAACAGGAGGGCTGAGGGAAAGGCTGGATTTTCTTATTTATTTATTTTTTAGAGACAAGGTCTTGCTCTGTCACCCAGGCTGGAGTGCAGTAGCACAATCATGACTTACTGCATGAATTGCTGGGCTCAAGGGATCCCCTGACTGTAGCCTCCCGAGTAGCTGGGACTACAGGTGTGTGCCACCATGCCCAGCTATTTATTTATTTATTGTAGAGATGGGGTCTTGGTGTGTGCCACCATGCCCAGCTATTTGTTGATTTATTTATTTATTTATTTATGGTAGAGATGGGGTCTTGGCATGTGCCACCATGCCCAGCTATTTATCTATTTATTGTAGAGATGGGGTCTTGGTGTGTGCCACCATGCCCAGCTATTATTTATTTATTTATGGTAGAGATGGGGTCTTGGCATATACCACCATGCCCAGCTATTTATTTATTTATAGTAGAGATGGGGTTTCACCATGTTGTCCAAGCTGGTCTTGAACTCCTGGGGGTTCAAGTGATCCCCCTCCCTTGGCCTCCCAGAGTGCTTGGGTGACAGGTGTGAACCACCGCGCCCAGCCTAAAGACTGAATTTTGAATAGAATGGTCACGATAGGCTCCGCTAAGAAGATGGCATTTGAACAAAGCCTAGAAGAAGAGAGGGGGTGAGTCACATGGGTATTTTGTGGCGAAGGAACAGGGAGTACACAGGCCCTCAGGCAGGAGTGTTTGGCCCCATTCATGAAAACGCAAAGAGACTGGAGTGCCTGGACCAGTGCACGCGAGGGCGAGAGGAGGAATTTTGGATTTAACTTTGAGCCAGATGGGGAGCCCTTGGAGGTTTATGACCTGAGCTGACTTGTATTTCAAATGCATCATTCAGTCTGCTGTCTTGAAAAATAGACCACAGACAGACAAGGGCAGCAGCAGGGAGGCCAGTGAGGAGCCTCCTGCAAGAATCCAGGTGAGAGAAGACGGGAGCCTAGACCAGCAAGGTGGCATGGAGGTGGTGAGAAGTGGTCGGGTTCTGAATGCACTCTGCAGGTACAGCCAACACAGTTTCCTATCGGGAAGATTAAATAAGAGAACACGGGCAGAGCTCTGAGCACAGAACCTGCATGTAGTTAGTACAGAATTGTTAGCAGCCACAATTATGATCAAGGTGTGTATAGTGTGTTCCCCTGCAGGAGCTGATCAGGAGCTTAAAAGAAACTGAGCAAGGGAGAAACTATTAAGGTTCCCATGTGATTTACAGTGAGTTACAAAGGCCACCAAAGGTAACAAGGCGTTAACACAATGCAGACAAGGGCTTCTGCGGTATCCAGAGAACTAGGGAGCCCAAAGCAGCAAAGCCACATCATTTAGACCAAACTAGAGACTTTAGAAACAAGGTTTTCAGATAATCGCAGATACTTCTTTCTCGCATTAGAAGTAATGGTAAAACTGCAATCGCTTTTGAACCAGCCTAATAGTATACGGAAGCAACATCAGTCGGGAAAACTGTTTCTAGATCCCCTGGCTTTAGAAATATTTACTGGCAATAATATCAGGGCAGCTCAGGTGTTTAGTTTTGGGTTTTTAGTTGAACTGCCCAACTTCAGGATTCCTTTCAAGAAGAAGACCCAATTGCCAAGAGACGATTGGATTCCTTTCAACGCAACTTCTCTTTGTTCCAAATTCCAGCGACAAACGGTCTGTCTGAGGATGATAGAGATGGATTTCTCCAGGGCAATGCCAACCTTGCTCCTCCTGCCTCTGGTAATCAGACCTCCAGTTTATCTTCTGCCAGACTCTTCCCATTGGACATCTGGCCCCAGCAGGGAGACACAGGCACCAAGGCACTTATTTTGGCTTTGACGTCAGCAAAGGAAGCTGATGAAATTCATCATTCGTGCAGATGAAAATCCACTGAGCCCTATCTCTTCCTTAGACTGCCTCCGTTTCTAAAGCTGACAGAGGTTATGCTTTCCTTTTGTTTTCATTTTGTCCTGGAATAAGGTTTGAATTTTTTTCTATAGTTAATTAGAAGATAATAATGCCAGCAAGTTTATTGTTAATTATTTGTATCTGTACTTAATACTTAGAAGTGTACTCAGTTCTCGCGAGCTAATATTTGGCTTGTCAGATCTGTTAGTCATTGGAATTAATTGAGCCCATATACATTTCCTGGGGCTGTGGGTAGAGTTATAACAGCGGCAGATATGAAATGTCTCCACTATCTTATGCTTATCACTAAACAGAGAATTTGAGGGAAGCGAATCCTTCTTACAACCTTCACTCGTCACCTGGCTGACTTCTTTCCTCGCTCCTCCCTAGAGGGTCTTCTCTTTAAGACCCTCTATATCCTCTCTTTCTCTCAGCTTCTGTTAATTTCCTTTGGAACATCAGGCCCAGTTGCTTTGTTCATGAGGCCCATCACAAAATAACACCGAGCCCCGAATCCAAAAACTATTGAGAATTTAAACATGGTGACGGCAGAGCATTAAACCAAGCCCGGGGTCCCCTAATGATCACAGGGTGCGTGCCCATCAAGCTGGTTCTGCACACCATTGACTGCCTTTGTCCTTTCCCCCAAAAAGGGAGCTCCTCCACCAGAATGTGCCCATCCCTCTTCTGTACAGCCAGAACAGTGTGCAGCACGCAAGAGGGGCTCAAGAAGTGGGCAGAACAATTTTCCAAATGTAAACTTGAAAAACACAAAGTCCAGCCATGCCATCCCCTGCTTAAAATCTCCCATGGAAGGGGCAGAGGGAAGTTTCTGGAGGAACAGAAATGTTCTATATCTATAGCTGTGGAGGGGTGACGGCCACACGGGGGTACACACCTGTCAAGACTCATCAAACTGTAGACTTAAGAAGAGTCCATTATACTATGTACAATTACACATCAATAAAAAATAGCATGCTTACAAAAACCCCAGTGTCCCCAGGTTCTCCTCAAGGTAAAGTCTCTTCTCTCTCATATGTCACACAAGGTCCTTCCCCAGGGGCTCATTCTGAGTCCCAGCCTCATCTCCAGCACTTCTGTGGCTTCCTGTTTTCCAGCCACGGTGACCGCCAGCATGTCCCAGGCCTACGTGCCATCTTACTCAACTGCTCCTTAGTCCAGAAATTAGAAAAATCAAAATACCTGTCACCCGGTAGGGCACCATCACCAACTGGAAGGGACTAAAGAGCAGGAATAGGGCAGAGTTCCAGAGCTTCTTGCTGTGCCGGGAGTTAACACTTTAGTGTTGTCACCATGGGGAAATGGACAGAGATCCAAGGGACAGGAGGTAGGGAGGGGGCCACTCGGTGGGCTCTAGGCCCTCACTGTCTGCCAGTCATATGGAGGTAATCAAATGTTTAAGCTGGCACAGTCACATTGGTGTGTGCCACTAAACATCTGAACATCAACCCACCACCTAAAATGTGGGCCAGACCAGGCGCGGTGGCTCACACCTGTAATCCCAGCACTTTGGGAGGCCAAGGTGGGCAGATCACTTGAGGTCAGCAGTTTGAGACCAGCCTGGCCAACATGATGAAACCTCATCTCTACTAAAAACACAAAAATTATCTGGGTGTGGTGGTGCGCACCTGCAGTCCCAGCCACTTGAGAGGCTGAGGTGAGAGGATCACTTGAACCCAGGAGGTAGAGTTTGCAGTGAGCCAAGATCATGCCACTGCATTCCAGCCTAGGCAACAGAGCGAGACTCTATCTCATTTAATAAATAAAATGTGGGCCAGCCCTTCCTTCTCTGGCTGACATCGACCTCCTCCTTCAAATTTCAACTCAAGTGACTCCTCCAGGAATCCCTGCTGGCCCTGCCTTGATCTCTCTTGCATTTGCCATACTGTCCTGGATTAACTGATATATATTCCAGTCTTAATCTCTGGAAGGTAGGGACCATGACTTCATAATCCCTGAGTCGGGCAAGGTTCCTGTCCCACACAGACTCAGGGGCACACACATGGATGACGAGATTTCCCTGTTGGCTTTCCTGGTACATAGTGCAGATGCTATAGAGACAGATGACTGAATGAATGAATGAATGAGTGAATGAGTGAATGAGTGAATTTCTTCTTTGCTTTACCTGTATTTCCTTTCATTGAAGCAGTGGCAATTCTTGAGACACGAGCTTGGAGAGAGAGTATTGTAGCAACTAAGATCTCAGACTCTGAACTCAGGCTACCTGGAGGGATCCTAGTGCTTGCCGGTCTCTAGTTCTGAGTGGATGACTTGGCCTCCCTGAGTACCAGATCAGGTCATTACTGATCTGACTTCACAGGGCTGCTGAGAAGCTCTAAGCACTTAGCCCTCAGCAGCTCTGACTGTAAGAGAAATTGGATCTTGTTCACTACGGAGCCTGAATCAGTGGATGTGGTTGTCAGAGGCCAGGAGAAGTCACCTGCCATTTACAGCCATCCTCAAGTATCTCTGGTTTTACCTTCCATCTATCCAATCTCTTGAATCAGATGATTGTACAGGAAAAAATGAAATACCTGCGATAAGAATATATGATTGGCAGATGTTACTGAACTGAAATCTGTGAGACCATGAAAATGGATATTTTCTCATTTACCTCCAACTTCCTGGTGTCTCAGTTTCAGCCGAGAGAGAGAGTGAGAGAGAGAGAGAGAGAGTGAGCGCTGAGAGGGGAGTGGTCCTCAGCTTCATCAGGTGAACCAACTTGTGGATTTACCTTCCCAATCAAAAGGCTGCTTTCAGCCTATCTGGAAATTCTGTGCCAGAATAATTCTTGGCTAAACATAGCATAAATTATCCCATCACCCCAGACCTCCACTTCCTTCCAAACCACAGCTTCTTAACCAAGTCCTACATTTCCAAGAAAAGGCATTTTAGCATCCTGCATAAAAACTCAAGACTCCAGAGCCTGAAAGTTCAATCCCACCTTTACCCATTCCTGGCTGTGAGATCTTGGGCAAGGCTCTTAACCTCTCATAGTTTGATTTCCTTCCTCTGTCCTGTGAGGAAGAACAGTATCTCTGTCGCAGGGGACCTGTGAGGACCACGTGAGAACCTGGGGATGTGACGTTATTTAGAAAAAAGAGGCCAAGCGTGGTGGCTCACACCTGTAGTCCCAGCAGTTTGGGAGACGAGGCAGGAGGATCACTTGAGCCCAGGAGTTTGACACCAGCCCGGGGAACACAAGGAGATCCCATCCCTACAAAAAATAAAGAGGTGAGCTGGGCATGGTGGTGCATGCCTGTGGACCTGGCTACTCAGGGGGCTGAAGGAGGAGGATAGCTTGATCCTGGGAGGTTGAGGCTGCAGTGAGCATTGATGGCACCACTGTACTCTAGCCTGGGTGACAGACCAAGACTCCATCTCAGAAAAGAAAAGGAAAGGAAAATGATATTTACAGGTATAATTAAGGAACTTGAGATGAGATCATCTGGGATTAAGATGAGCCTTAAATCCAATAGAGATGCCTTTATAAGAGACTATAAGGGGGGAAGACACACACAGGAAAAGGCCACGGAGGCAGAGATAAGAGTGATGCAGCCACAAGTCAAAGAAGCCAGCAATCACCAAAGCTGGAAGAGGGAAGGAAGGCTTCTCCTAGACCCTTCGGAGAAAGAACGGCCATGCTGATGCCTTGATGTTAGACTTCCGGCCTCCAGAGCTGTGAGAGATTAAATGTCTGTGTTTTTTTGTTGTTGTTGTTTTTTGGTTTTTTTTTTTTTTTTTTTTTTTTTTGAGACAGAGTCTCGCTCTGCAGTCCAGGCTACAATGCAGTGGTGTGATCTCAGCTCACCGCAGCCTTCGCCTCCCGGGTCCTGGTTCAAGCAATGCTCCTGCCTCAGCCTCATGAGTAGCTGGGATTACAGGCATGTGCCACCACGCCCAGCTAATTTTTGTATTTTTAGTAGAGACAGGGTTTCACCATGTTGACCAGGCTGGTCTTGAACTCCAGACCTTGTGATCTACCCACCTTGGTCTCCTAAAGTGCTGGCATAACAGGCATGAGCCACCGTGACCGGCCAAATGTCTGTTGTTTTAAGCCACTTGATTCATGATAATTTGTGATAGCAGCTCCAGAAAATGGATACATCCTATAGCATCTTTAATGGAGAATGCAATCACTTGCCTCTACTGGGCAGTTCTAAGGACGAAGAATATAATTCAGTAAGCTGTGTGCCTTCAGCATTTTGGTGGAAGATGGCATGGGGCCCTTACAACCTAATCCTTAGGAGGAGACAGACTTTTTTTTTTTTTTTTTTTTTTTTTGAGACACAGTCTCACTCTATTGCTCAGGCTGGAGTGCAGTGGTTCTATCTCAGCTCCCTGCAACTTCCACCTCCCGGGTTCAAGTGATTCTCCTGCTCAGCCTCGTGAGTAGCTGGGATTACAGGTGAACTTCCCCCGATCTGGCTAATTTTTGTATTTTTAGTAGAGACGGGGTTTTACTATGTCGGCCAGGCTGGTCTCGAACTCCTGATCTCAAGTGTTCTGCCTGGCTTTGCCTCCCAAAGTGCTGGGATTATAGGCATGAGCCACCGTGCCCAGACAACCAGACAGACTCGTGTTCAAATTCCAGCTTCCCCTTGAACAGCTGCAAAATCTTGGACAAGTTACTCAACCTTTCTGAGCCTCAGATTCTTCATATGGAAAACAGAGGTAGTGCTTTGCCCACTTTGGGAGTTAGGGGGATGATTCATTAGCTATGCCTGGTGTGTGCCTGGCATGCAGAAACTGCTTCATGAACGTCTGCTGTGATGGCAAACCTTTGGGGCAGATCCATCTAGCTTCTCACGTGTGTGGCAAGTAGCTGCTGTGTTTACCAACCATCCTGTGGCTGTGGGGACCGGCAAAACTAGATGACCGGAGTGGGTTGAACCTGTGGCTGCGCCTGGTTAGCACTGTTCTTTTCCTTTTTCTTTCTTTTTTTTTTTGAGATGGGGTCTTGCTCTGTCGCCAGGCTGGAGTGCAGTGATACCATCTCGGCTCACTGCAACCTCCACCTTTCGGGTTCAAGCAATTCTCCTGCCTCAGCCTCCTGAGTAGCTAGGACTACAGGTGCATGCCACCATGCCTAGCTAATTTTTATATTTTTAGTAGAGATGGGGTTTCACCATGCTGGCCAGGATGGTTTTGATCTCTTGATCTCGTGATCCACCCACCTCAGCCTCCCAGAGTGCTGAGATTACAGGCATGAGCCACCACGCTGGCCTGGGCTGCCCAAGGAACGAACAGTGGTTCCTTGCTCAAGCCAAAGGTGACAGAGAAGCCTTGACATTGAGCTCCATGCTCTCAAGTGGTGGCTCTGTGTCTGCGACAAACTTTCTAAAGGTAATGGCTTATAAACGAGCAGTATTGACTCCATGGTGGCTCCTTCTACTTCCTGAGCGTGTCTGTGTTCATCAGACTCCACCATCTACCACCTTCCTACTTACTGGCTAGAAGGAATACCTCCTTTCCACTCACTTAAAAGGACATTTTTCCAATGACAGCGGGTCATATTTCAAACTGCATTGCCAAGGTACCAGGAGCCAGTAAAAGGGGGCATTTAACACTGTATTTATCTTGACTGGCAAAACAGGTCATGGCTGTAAAAGAAACAGCTCTGGAGAAGGAGGCCGCCTCGCCGACTCTGGGCTCCCTCTCCCTACCCCCCTCCCCACACTGTTTAAAGCATTCTGGAGCCGCTGCCAACTTTCCTGGCAAAGCTCTTATTTCTTTACATGTATGTTGCATTCCATCTGTTTAATGTGCGTTCTGTGCCATTCACGGATTTTGGCAAGGTCTGGCGAGGTGGCATGGCACGCTCGGGCTTGTGCTAAGCCAAACAGGGCATGGGGGAGAGGGGACTGGAGGCCGATGAAGGAGTCCTGCTTCTCCCCCTGGCTCAGGGAGGCCTGGAATTGCAAAGACCAAATTGGAATTGCACAGCAGTTTTCCCCCAGATGTGATTGAATCGTACGTGTAGCACTATTGCATTTTGCCCTCTGCAGAGGGGTTTCGGGGTGTGGTTTTGCAGTTTCTGATACACAGCCAGCAAACTCGAAATGATGAAGAAAGGTAACAGTAGGGAAACCCACTCACACTCATGGATCTGGGGTTTCCCTAGAAACACGACAAGGCGCCGAAGGCCAGAAAATGCTAACACCTGGATATGATAGTCCTAACGCCTAAAGAAAAACTGATCTCAATCTTTGCATTATTCTCAAGAACCATTAAGCACTTGGTTGGTGAAGCCGAGGCAGCGTGCTGTGATTTGGATCCAATTTCATCCTCTTGGAAGGCAGGAAAGCCAGGTTTTATGCACTGCCAAAACATCTGGTGAATTCAGTTAAAAAAAAAAAAAAAACCACCAGTTTGGTGGGGGAGAAAACAAAACCCTCTAGAAACAGTTGTCGGGTATTGGGTGACCAAAAATGTTCTGTTGATAGACTACAATGTTCACTTTTCTGTCGGTTGTGGCGGAACAGAGCTCCTCAGAAGGGGGAAGACGAGACTAGGAGAGAGAAAGGCACATCATGGGGTTAGAAACATGAAGGTTCACGCTTTAAGAAAAAGTTAAGTGAACATTTCTTGAGTCCAGCCAAGAGAATGAACAGAATCTCCCTGTTAAGAAGTGGAATTACTCACCTGATTCAAGAGAGATGACATGGCACAGTTAAAAAAAAAAAAAAAAAAAAAGTACCGACTCCTAATAAGAAACAGCCGCGTGTGGGATAAAATTAGTGCGAGTTGTGTAATCCCAGTTGGCCAGTTGTAAGAACAGGGAGGAGAAGGGAGCATGGGGAACATGTTTCAGATGTGATTCAGGAGGTCCTGGAGCCCGTCCTGACCCTCTGGGTTGGAATTTCTGACTCTCTTCTCTGCCTTGACTCAGAATAGGAAACCGAATCCTGACCGCGCGTTTCTTTTTATAGAATTAAACTTTCTTGCCAACTTCCTCCAGAGCACAAGATTACCCCTCATCGTCTCTAAACAATACGCCAATCATCAGATGGAAGTGAGGGGGTGCACTGTCCTATTTGCACCAAACATAACCCAGGCCCCGAGCAGAAGACAAACAACGGGAACAGAGTTTGGCTTTTGTACCGGGGCCTGGTAAATACAACATGTTCTTACAGGTTGGAAAACCGTCTGCTTCCTCTTTGTACTTTCTCTCTTTCTCCCACTTCTTCTAACTTGAATCTCATCGTTCTGCTTCGACATCCGCCAAGTTCACATTTGCCAGTTGCCTAGCGGATAATGGATGGTTTGTAAGATGACTCGTATGCTAGGGAGACAGGCTGCCGAATGTATCCTTTCTGCATGAGCAAATGACTTCTTTTGAACCTGAATCTCCACCCAGCCCTATAGGCCATCCACGTGCTGACAGACATCGAGGAGGATGACAACCCAATGAATGGCCATTCATTCGGTTGTCATACTTGTGCTGGCGAGGGGAACCTGCAGACGCTCCCTTGCCCTGGTAAGCAGGTAGCGGGGGTCACTCTTGCGTGTAAGGTATACTGGTGTTAGGAAGCCTACAGGGGACATTAATAGAATGCAAAGTGTTTGGTAGTCCCTCATTAAAAATGGATTTTGTTTTCAGTGCTTTGAGGATGGGAACAGTGAAGTTGGAAACTGTGCTTGTAATTGGGAGCAGGTCTCCTGCCAGATTCTAACAGCTTTAAGGGATATCCAGTTTTGGGTTTACAGTACTACATTCTGGCTCATTGAAATTGCATCTAAACGTTGCCAGAATGTGTCATAAACTACAAAATCTGTACAAAAATATATTGACATAATGACTCTGTAGCCTTAAGTCAGTGGGGTGGGGAGCCATGTGGCCCTATCAGCATTGTTCTCGCTCTGTCTCACAGCAGACTTGGGTCACCTGGGACAATTATCATTCATGGGATACCGACCCTGGTCTGATCAGTTCTCTCAGCTGCTTAGAACAGCCTCACCCTGTCCCAGGTCGCAAACGGCATCCCTGCCTGTGCCACACCAGATGAGGGGTTGGGGATCGAGCCCAGCAGAACCATTCTCACTTGTTCCTAGAATAAAGCCCCTCATGCCCTGCTGGCCTCACCATTCTCAGCTCCATCACTCTTCACTCGCTGGACTCCAGACACAAAGCATCTTCTTTTTTTTTTTTAGACAGAGTCTCAATCAGTTGCCCAGGCTGGAGTGCAATGGTACCGTCCTGACTCACTGCAAACTCTGCTTCCCAGGCTGAAGTGATTTTCGGGCCTCAGTCTCCCAAGTAGCTGGGACTACAGGCACCGGCCACCATGCCCTTTTTTTTTTTTTTTTGTATTTTTTTGTATTTTTAGTAGAGACATGGTTTTGTCATGTTGGCCAGCCTGGTCTCTAACTTCTGACCTCAAATGATCCACCCACCTTGACCTCCCAAAGTGCTGGGATTATAGGCATGAGCCACTGCAACTGGCCAACTCTGCATTTCTAACAAGTTCCCGGGGGATGCCGGTCCGTGGACCACGTGCTGAGTAGCCATGGTACTGTCTCAAGCAGAGTTCCAAGATAAAAGAAATCCTGACTGAAATTGAGCTACTACTCTCTCTGTTCACCTAAGGATGGTGCTTAACTAGAGCCATTAGCTAGAAGTTAATTCATTACATACCTTAGATGCCTTAGGGTAGGTTTCTGTTGTTGTGTTTTTACTGTCTCCCAGGCTGGAGCTGGAGTGCAGCGGTGTGATCATAGCTCCCTACGGCCTTCAACTCCTGGCTCAAGCAGTCCTCCCACCTCAACCTCCCGAGTACCTGGGACTACCTGTGTACTTCACCACGCCTGGCTAATTTTTTATTTTTGCTAGTGATGGGGGTCTTGCTATGTGTTCCAGGCTGGTCTTGAACTCCTGGCCTCAAGCGATCATCCTGCCTCAGTCACCCAAAGTTGCCTGGCCTGGGCAAGGTCTGTACTACTGACATTTGGGATGCAGAATTCTTTTTCACCCAAGCTGGAGTGCAGTGGCGTGATCTCAGCTCACCGCAACCTCCACCTCCCAGGTTCAAGTGATTGTTTTGCCTCAGCCTCCTGAGTAGCTGGGATTACAGGCATGCACCACCATGCCCAGCTAATTTTTCTATTTTTAGTAGAGACAGGGTTTCTACTAAACCTGGACTCGAACTCCTGACCTTGTCATCCACCCGCCTCGGCCTCCCAAAGTGCTGGGATTTCAGGTGTGAGTCACCGCACCCGGCTTGGGCTGGGAAATTTTTTACTGTGGGGGCTGTCCTGTGTATTGTAGGATGTTTAGTCGCATCCCTGGCCTCTACCAACTAAATGCCAGCAGCACCATCCCCAAGTTGTGACAACCAAAAAATGTTTCCTGACATTGTCCAAGTTCCCCGGGGGCAACGTTGCCCCCTATTGAGAACTGTCGTCTTAGGACATTAGGGTGTCATTCTCTGGCAGTACCCGCTTGAGAGGGGTTGGGAAGCTGAAAACAGTGTATCGTTCAGGGCTATAATTCTATTGCCTAGCACAGCGCTCTGCACATGGCAGACCCTCAGTATGTGTTTGTTGATTGATTGAATGAATGAATGAATAAATGAAAATAAATGAATGAAAATGAACTCCAAAATCATGCTTGGCTCATGGGTAAATAGATTTCTTTTCACACAGCCTCCAACCTCCTCCACCCCACTCTCCCGCCGCCAACCTCAAATCAGCAAAACTTAGTGGGCTTGTTGTCATCTAAGGCACAATTTTTCTAAATGTAGCATTTTCTAGGGTAAATATCCCTTCGAAAAAAATGTGAAGAAAAATTCTCGCTTGAGATCTTTTTTTAAATGTCTCCAATGACTAAAATCCTCTTACAGTAAGTACCCAGAGATTTGCATTTGCTTAAAGAAAAGAAAAAAAAAACCTGCCGTTTTTAGTCAAGAATGTAGAAAGTACTTGAAAATCATACACTTCTTTTCCCCATCTTACCGAGCAAATTATAAAATGGTAGAATTGATTTTTGTTCTAGATTGTTTTTAAAGCTCCGCCTCAGACTGAGGCCTCATGGATAAAGTGGTACTAGGGACTTACTTGGAAAAAAAAAATCCCTATAGTAATAACACTGGAAGTTCAAGGAGGAAAAACAATAGTCGTAGGGTTTTTGTTTTACATAGAGAGTGTATCTTATATGATTTCAAGAGCAAAATTACAAATAAATAAACATAAAATCTGCATTTTGCTTAAAACTATGGATTCAGGCTGTATTTAAAAATAAGGTCAAGCCGAGCATGGTGGCTCACACCGGTAATCCAAGCACTTTGCAGGGCCAAAGTGAGCAGATGACTTGAGCTCAGGAATTTGAGACCAGCCTGGGCAACATAGCAAAACCCTGTCCCTACAAAAAATACAAAAATTAGCTGGGCCTGTTGGTGTGCGCCTGTAATCCCAACTACTTAGGAGACTTAGGTGGGAAGATCACTTGAACCTGGGAGGCAGAGGTACAGTGAGCCGAGATTGTGCCATTGCACTCCAGCCTGGGCAACAGAGCAAGAGATATCCCCATCTCAAAAAAACAAAACAAAATAAAACAAAAGGTGAATTCACTCAATTTATGTGTTTCCACACACTTAATAACTCTGAAGCAAGTTTTCAACCCAAATTGCCATGCAGAAAGTAAAGCCAGCTTCTTCTCCCTCGTCTCTTCCAAACCTTTGGGCAAATGAGCTGGCCGAGCTCTCAATTATTCAGGGCAGTTGAGTGAGATTTGGAGCATTGAAGAGGTTTCTGGAAAAGAATATGGTGGTGATGACCTTTCCATGCTCTTCTCAGTATATCCTTCTTTACCTAATAGAGGTTAAAAATTATTTCTATTTTGCATGCCTACCCTGATATCACTTGGCAGTGACTGCCTGAATGGTTTGGGGGAAATATTGTGACTCGGTAAGTCTGGGTTCTCTATGTGGGGAGGGGAAAGGTACTGTGATTGACTGGTAATGTCTGCCATGAGCAGGGCCATGGCGAGTGGTGGATGGGCTGTGTATTTGCCGTTTCTGGATCCTGGTATAGTCTTTTCTTCTATCGCAGCTGTTCTAGTAGATGAGAATTTCAAGGAGAAGGTGCTGCACTTCTGAGCATTAATGCGTCTTACTCCATTTCATACAGATACACCAAGTCCGCATTTCAATTCACGAAAGCTCCCAAGACAGGTGTGAAACAGAAAGATGCCAAAATCCCTTTCCTTCTCTGGACATATCTAAATAGACTGTTATATGTGTGACTCCTTCTCAGGGTAAGTATGGCTAATACATGCTATGTCCCTCCATTGGGTTACTCTACATTTGACTCAGTCACTGTGACACCATATGCTGCCAAAACATCACATCCCTTCCCTTGGAAGAAAAAGGTCTTTTCATAAGACTTATTAAGTCTGAATATTAATCATATCAATTATTATTCAGTCTGCCTGCTATCCACAATACTTAAATGAAGGGAAACTTAAAAGATAGAAAAAGACAAGTTTAGGAACTTCCAGAGGACGATGAGAAAGTATTGATGGGGAAGAAAGCAATCGTGACCTAAACTATATTGAAAAATCTTAAATAAAAAAAATAAACAAATAGACTCTTAACTTTAAATATCGGTCTTTATTTCAAAACTCAGAGGAAGAATGATTAAAGAGATGAATTCACATTTGAACAGGGTCCAAATGACTTAAGGATTATTTGGATTCAAATATTTCAGTTGGACCAGAAATGATGTTAAGAGTTATGTGATGCATTAGGGGTTGAAGTGAAATGAAAATATTTCTTTCATTTAAAAGCAATTTTCTTGCTTTTGTGGGCCCTGAGAGTTTTCTAGGCTGTGTAGGCCAACCACCCTCCAACCCCCTTGCCTTGAACTCATGAACTCCAATTTCAGATCCAGCCTGTTAGGGAAAGCAGAGTTTGTGTTTGTGACAGTTCTTTTTGCAGAAATCATGTGGTGCAAGAGAAGATTGTCCATAGAGAGCTAAACAGTTGTTAGTTTTGAATCCAAATTAGAAAGTTTCTGAACTAGGGCTGGGCCTGGTGGCTCACACCTGTAATCCCAGCACTTTGGGAAGCCAAGTTGGGAGGTTCACTTGAAGCCAGGAGTTGGAGAACAGCCTGGGCAACAGAGCAAGACCTATCTCTATAAAAAGTGAAAAAAACAATTAATGGGGTGTAGTGGCATGTACCTGTAGTCCTAGCTACTCGGGAGGCTAAGGCAGGAGAATGTCTTAAGCCCAGGAGTTTGAGACTGCAGTGAGCCATGATATCACACCACTGCACTCCAGCCTGGGCGACAGAGTGAGACCCTTCTCTAAAAAAAAAAAAAAGAAAAGGAAGAAAGTTTTGGTACTAGTGATACAGTGGAATCACACCTGATTTTGGTTCTGGCTTCAGAACCTCTCCTGTAAGACGCCACCATGAGAATGATCACTGATGAATAGGGTAAAACAGAAAGTGCTTACTTGGAAAGACAGGAAGCAGGTGGTGAGTTCTTCTCCACCACATTTTAAAAACAGAACGTATGTGGTAGCCCCCATCAAGCAAGCTTTAACCTCAAATGCAGCAAATGTTTGTTAAGTACCTACTATGTGCCAGACCCTAGGGTAAGGGCTCTTATATACGGCATCTAATTAAACCCTGGGACAAGCAGAAGCATCCTAGCAGCCTCTACCCATCCCTCATTCCTAAGCGTGGATTGATGGTAGAGCAGCGCTTTTCAAACTTAGCACTAGTGGCATTTCAGGTTGGATATTCCTTGCTCTTGGGGGCTGTCCTGTACACTGCAGGATGATCAGGAGCATCCCTGGCCTCTGCCTACTAGATGCCAACAGCATACCTTGCTCTAGTAATGACGATCAAATATGTCTCAGGACATTGCCAAATGTCCTCCGGGGGACAAAAATTGCTCCTACTTGAGACTCACTTCTTTAGAGACAGAATAGTCACAATGCCCAGGTAGCTGTAGGTTACAAAATATGTAGAACATATCTTTCACTCCCTTCTGTGGTCTGACTCAGTGGTTCTCTAACTTGAATGTTCTAGAAACAATATCATATATACCCTATTTTATGGGAAGATAATTTTCAAGGGTAATTTGATGCCATTCATTTTTGCCTTACATGCTGACATGAGAATCTAACCTCTCTTTTATTAGGGTGTGTGTGTGTGTGTGTGTGTGTGTGTGTGTGTGTGTGTGTGTGTGTGTTTGAGATGGAGTCTCACTCTGTTGCCCAGGCTGGGGTGCAATGGCACAATCTCAGCTCACTGCAACCTCTGCTTCCCAGGTTCAAGCAATTCTCATGCCTCAGCCTCCCAAGTTGCTAGAATTAGAGGCATACGCCACCACACCTGGCTGATTTTTTGTATTTTTAGTAGAGATGGGTTTTCATCATGGTCAGGCTAGTCTTGAACTCCTAACTTCAAGTGATCTGCCTGCCTCAGCCTCCCAAAGTGCTGGGATTACAGGTGTGAGCCACCGCACCTGGCCATAACCTCTCTTTTAAATTGAATACCACTGGTCTCTCTCTCCCTGAAAAGCTTTCAGCAGTCACAAAGTTCTTTCCAGCACAAAAAAACTTCTCTCATGTCCAGGCTTCTTCTGCAAGGACAATGGTGATTACTGCCAGTATCGAATAGTGGTGCCGAGCCACCCTACTGAATTCTCACATTGACACTATCAGGTAGGTGCTATTCCTGCCCATTTTTCAGAGGAGACCCTGGGGCTGACAAATGTTGGAGCCCATTTGATGCCAAGCTGGACTGCTTTTCAATAGAAAATATGCACAGCATGCACTCAGTAATGATGAAGTACTATTTGCTAGTGGAAAACAAATCTGTTTGATTTAATCATGAACAGTCATTCAAAATTATTTTCCTGAACCAAAAAATACTGATGGAACAAAGTTTTGGGATACAAAATCAATGTACAAAAATCAGTAGCATTTCTGTACACCAACAACGTCTAAGCTGAGAGCCAAATCGTGAACACAATCCCATTCACAATAGCCACGAAAATAATAAAATATTTAGGAATACAGCTAACCAGGGAGGTAAAAGATCTCTAGAATGAAAATTATAAACCACTGCTTGAAGAAATCAGAGATGAAACAAACAACTGAAAAAATATTCCATGCTCGAGAATAATCAATATTGTTAAAATGGTCATACTGCCCAGAGCAACCTACAGACTCATGGCCATCCCTATCAAACTACTAATGACATTTTTCACAGAATTAGGGAAAACTATTCTAAAGTTCATATGGAACCAAAAGAAAAAAAAAAAGCCCAAATAGCAAGGCAATCCTAAGCAACAAGAACAAAGCTGGAGGCATCACATTACCTGACTTCAAATTATCCTATAAGGTTACAGTAACCAAAACAGCATGGTACTGGTACAAAAACAGACCTATGGGACAGAACTGTCTTACAACTGTCTGATCTTTGAAAAACTTGACAAAAACAAGCAATGAGGAAAGGATTCCCTGTTCAATAAATGGCACTGGAATACCTGCCTAGCTATATGCAGAAAGATTGAAGCTGGACCCCTTCCTTACTCCAAATACGAAAATCAATTCAAGATGGATTAAAGACTTAAATGTAAAGCCTCAAACTTATAAAAATCCTGGAAGATAACCTAGGAAATACCATTCTGGACATGGACCCTGGCAAAGATTTCATGATGAAGATGTCAAAAGCAACTGCAACAAAAACAAAAATTGACAAATGGGACCTAATTAAACTAAAGAGCTTCTGCACAGCAAAAGCAATTATCAACCAGAGTAAACAGACAACCTACAGAATGGGAGAAAATATTTGCAAGCTATGCAAACTGACAAATGTCTAATATCCAAAATCTATAAGGAGCTTAAATTAACAAAACAAGAAACAGCTTCATTTAAAAAGTGGGCAAAGGACATGAACAGACACTTTTCAAAAGAAGACATACACTTGGCCAACAAAGCATACGGAAAAATACTCAACATCACTATCATTAGCGAAATGCAAATCCAAACCACAATGAGATAACCTCCACACCAGTCAGAATGGCTCTTACTAATAACTCAAAAAATAACAGATGCTGGCAAGGTTGTAGGGAAAAGAGAACACTTATATATACACTTCTGGTAAGAATGTAAATTAGTTTGGCCATTGTGGAAAGCAATATGGCAATTTCTCAAAGAAATTAAAGCAGAATTACCATTGAACCCAGCAATCCCATTACTGGGTATGTACCCAAAGGAATATAAAGTGTTCTATCATAAAGACATATGAATGTATATATTCATCACAGCACTATTCATAATTGCAAAGTCATGGAATCAACCTAAATGCTCATCAATGGTAGATTGAATAAAGAAAATGTGGTACATATATATATATATACTATAGAATACTACTCAGTCATGAAAAAGAATGAGATCATGTCCTTTGCAGCAACATAGATGAAGCTGGAGGCCACGATCCGAAATGAGCTAACATAGGAACAGAAAACCAAATACCGCATGTTCTCACTTAAAATTGGGAGCGAAACATTGAGCACCCACGGACACAAAGAAGGGAACAACAGACACCAGGGTTTACTTGTGGGTGGAGGGTGGGAGGAGGGAGAGGGTAGGAAAACTACCTTTTGGGTACTATGCTATTAGCTGGGTGATGAAATAATCTGTACATCCAACCCCCATGATATGCAGTGTACCTATACAACAACTCTCACATGTATACCTAAACCTAAAATAAATGTTAAAAATAAATACATATTTTTTAAAAGACTAATTGTACTGGTCAATCCTCCTAGTATTATGGCCAGGAAGGGTATGGATATTCAGAATGTATATGTAACCCAAATTGTGTTTCTCTTCCAAAATATATAACAGAAGCTGTTCAAACATGTATTAACTAACTGTCAAAACAAAACAGATCATTTCATTTGATGCTACAGAAAGACTGGAGTATTGGCAGGTTCTCTAAAATAATGGTGATCATGCTTGCCACGTTGTAGTGGCATTATACATTTGCTACCACATCTTATCCACATAGCTGGGTGCCTCTTGAGGCCAGAGACTGACTTAAACCCTTAGAATTAGTCTCTTAGATTCACTTAGACCTTGGTACCATGCTAAATTTGTTGAGATAGTAAATAATACATGAATGCACTTTCTAGTTGTTTTTTAATTGATTTTTTTGTAGAGATGGGGTCTTGCTATGTTGTCCAGGCTACTCTTGAACTCCTGACCTCAAGGATCCTCGCACCTCAGCTTCCCAAAGTGCTGGGATTTTGCTGTACCTGGCTATCAATGTACTTAAAATCTGACTATTATGTGCCACTTAAGCTTCATCTCTCTGCAACCGTCAGTGGTGAATACTTTTAAGATCCTCTTTTCTTTTTCTTTCTTTTTTTTTTTTTTTTGATACGGGGTTTCACTCTTTTTGACCAGGCTTGAGTGCAATGGCATGATTTCAGCTCACAGCAACCTCCACCTCCCAGGTTCAAGCAATTCTCCTACCTTAGCCTCCTGAGTAGCTGGGATTATAGGCATGCGCCATCATGCTCAGCTAATTTTTGTATTTTTGGTGGAGATGGGGTTTTTCCATGTTGGTCAGGCTGGTCTTGAACTCCCAACCTCAGGTGATATGCCCATCTTGGCCTCTCAAAGTGCTGGGATTACAGGCATGAGCCACCATGCCCAGCCAAGATTCTGTTTTTCATAGGAAGAGACTAACGCTGAAGGAGATGAAGTGCCAGCCTTAGGTCACTCCCTGGTAAGCTGTGGTGCCAGGCTTTGGACTTAAGTCTCATGCTTTGAACTCCAGCTCTCATACATTTTAACATTTTTACCAGGTAAAAGTAGGTTGGGAACCCCAGATGCAAAATGTGACCTGATGTCTACTATTTTTGAACTGTCTTAATATTAAGCAGAATTAAATATAGAGAATTGGGTGTGGTGGCTCACGCCTGTAATCCTAGTACTTTGGGAGGGCAGGTGGGTGGATTTCCTGAGCTCAGGAGTTTGAGACCAGCGTGGGCAACATCGTGGAACCCTGTTTCTACTAAAATACAAAAAATTACCCTGGTGTGGTGGTGCATGCTTGTAATCCCAGCTACTTGGGAGGCTGAGGCACAAGAATTGCTTGAACCCAGGAGGTGGAGGTTGCAGTGAGCCGAGATGGCATCACTGCACTCCAGCCTTGGGGACAGAGTGAGATTCTGTCTCCAAACAAAGAAAAAAAAATTAAATACAGAAAACTGCATCCGATAAGCCTTTAGTGTACATGAACTCAGTCATGCATGCTTGCAAAGAGAACGCAAGAATAATGTAATAAGTATGGGCAGTTCGCTTCTGTGGGCTGTGGAATGGGAGCGTGTCCAGGGTGAGCTTAGGGTGGCAGCTGCAGTCTCCAGAATCACCAACTTCTTTTCCCATGTGGCCTTTTGCTGCCCTGAGAAGGAGTCCAGTGTTTTTACAATACTGAAAGATTAACATTTTTCCCACAATTTGACCTCCAAATACAAGGAAACTGCTTTATCTGGTTCTCAACCAAATAATAACCTGGATCAACTGGCTGGGCAGGACTTACTGTATTGAGAGGTGATCTGTGGGTGGCCAGTGTGGCTGGGATTTGTGAGGGAATTTTGGGATAGATGTGACTGTATTAGTCAGAGTTCTCTAGAGGGACAGAACTCATAGGATAGACGTGTACCTAAAGCGGAGCTTATTAAGGACTATTGACTCACATGATCACTAGATGAGGTCCCACAATAGGTCATCTGCAAGCTGAGGAGCCAAAAAGCCAGCCCGAGTCCTGAAACCTCAAAAGTAGGGAAGCCAGCTGTGAAGACTTCAGTCTGTGGTTGAAGGCCCAATAGCCCCTGGCAAATCACTGGTATAAGTCTGAGTTCAAAAGCTGAAGAACTTGGAGTCCAGTGTTCAAGGGCAGGAGCATCCAGCATGGGAGAAACAGGGAGGCTGGAAGACTTGGCCAGTCTAGCCTCTTTCTGTGTTCTTCTGCCTGCTTTTATCCTAGTAAAGATGGCAGCTGATTAGATGGTGCCCACTCAGTTTGACGGTGGGTCTGCCTCTCCCAGTCAGATCCTGGAACAATACTTTGCATCCTTCAATCCAATCAAATTGACAATTAATATTAACCATCACAGTGACCATCGCCAAAAATCACCATGCTGATTTTTGATCCCAAGAAGTATTGGGGAAACATCAAAACCAGACACAAATTAAAATAAGAAAGAAAGACAACTTTGACATTTTTTTTTTGAGTGCTAGACATTGTTCTGTGAAGTCCATGTATACGAACTCATTTCATCATCAGACCATGCCTACTAGGTAGGTGCTATCATTATCCTTCCCATTTCACAGATGAAGCAACTGAGCCACAGAGAGATTCAGGAACTTGCCCAAGGACCTGGCTAGAGTGACAGAACCACGATTAGAATGCAGTTAGACGAGGCCCACCACACTAAACCACATTCGACCATGATCTCCGGGACACTTGAATTAGGGTTCCTCATCTTCTCATCTTCCCAGGTTTGGCCCTGTCCTGTGATCACTGGGGATTCAATAAAGGCTCGTCTCAACTTGAATTGACTTCTTCGACTGTTGACTATCCTTTAAAACATTTTGACAAAGGGAAAAGAACAACTGCGCAGGAACTTAGCATTTAGAGGCAATCTATAGCTTCTTAAACACAGCCAAATGACTGGAAACAGGATAATAAAATGAAATATAAATAGCTTCACCATTATCCGTAGAACCCATTATGAAGCAAAATAGTGGCTGGTCTCTCTCACTCTCTCTGAAATACAACTTGTTTGCAATGTTTTGGTTTTTTACTGTTTATGGCCAGGTAAAAGGATTACAAATAAAGGGTTAAACATTTTAGTGAGAATTCTATTAATTGGGCCAGAGGTTGAATGCGAGCCTATATTTATCCTAATGCTGAAAAATGCTTAGCAAAGCCCAATCATGTATTCGAGGTAGCAGAGGACAAGACGACTGTTTTTTATTTTTATTTTTTCTTTTTGAGACACAGTCTTGCGCTGTCACCCAGGCTGGAGTGCAGTGACGCAATCTCAGCTCACTGCAACCTCCGCCTCCTGGGTTCAAGCAATTCTCCTGCCTCAGCCTCCTGAGTAGCTGGGACTACAGGCATGCATCACCCAGCTATTTTTTTTTTCTTTCCTACTGAAAACAAACCAGCTAATTTTTTTTTTTTTTTTTTAATAATTTATTGTAGAGATGGAGTTTCACCATGTTGGACAGGCTGGTCTTGAACTCCTGGCCTCAGGTGATCTGCCCGCCTCCGCCTCCCAAAGTGCTGGCTCACGTGCGTGAGCCACCGCGCTTGGCCAAGACAACTGTTTTCAAGCAAGTTGACAACCACTTTTCCAGAGTTCCTTTAATGAGCTAATTACAAAGGGCTCTTAGGTGTCCTCTGAAGCCAGTCCTGGAGGAGCTCCACTTAAGAGACACTGAATGAGTCATTAGCACCTGAAATACTATACACATTGTTGGCTCTTGGAACATATAATAGAATTAATGTTTTTGCCACTTCAGACTGTTATTCTGTAGTAGTCAGGACTTTTTCAGTTGCAAGCAACAGAAAACCAATTCAAATTGGCTTACACAGAGAGGAGTGTTCACGAGCATCAGGCATGGCTGAATTCCTGTGCTTAGAGAATATCATCAGGAATCCGACTGTATCCATTTCAGGGCTTTTCTTCCTTTGTGTTTGTTCCATGCTTAAGCAGGCTTTCTCCAAGTGGTGTTAAAACTGTTTCTGGCAGTTTCAGCCTCATGTGCATCACCTAGCACCCCAGTGGAAAGAGAGCATCTACTTGTCAATAATTCCAGCAAAAATGCCAGCGCTAAGATTCCTTGACTCTGGTTGGCTTAGCTTGAGTCACATGCCCATCCTTGAGCCAATCCTGGTGGCCAGAACAATGTAATAGTCTTATTGGTCAGAACTGAGTCAAACCAAGACATGGGTGGGCCTCAGTGAATCACAGGGCTCTAGATGAAAGGAGGTATTTTCCCAGATAGATATCCAGGTTCAGATGCCAGATGACTGGAGTGGGAGGTGAGGGGGGTTGGAGACTTGGCAGGCAAAACCAATGAATGTCCCTGAAACCTTCCCTCTAAATAATTTCCAGCAAGCAAGGTGTTACCAAACAGAGGGACTTCGTATGGTTTACAAGCAAAACTTAGATATTTGCTTAGCTATCTGAGGTTTAAAACATGGCCTATATTGGCTACAATATTTTGGAAATATTTTCTGCAAATTGCACTCACTCACATGCTTGAAGTTTCGAGGTTTTCCTTTTTTCTTTCATTAAGGAAAATAAAATAAAAATAAAAAAATTCTTGGAACAAGTCCTTAAGAAAAAGAGCAACAGAAATGCCACGACATGATTTGAAATACGACTCCGAGGGCAAAATTTGCGTGGCAAATTGGCACACAGTTGACCTTCCTTCTGTCCTGACAACACTTCTGATGTTGAATAATATTCTTGGGGTTCCTCTCTAAACTATTATGCCTTTTATCTTTTTATATTAATGACTTTGTTCCCAATTATAATAGCAATACCTGCCTAATTTAGAAAGAATTGAATGTATCAAGAAAGCACTCACAGTGAGCGCACACACACACACACACACACACACACACACACACACACACACACACACAGTGTTCATTGCCCACCATTCTAGTTAGGAAGATCTATTTAATACATGTCATGCCTTCGGTGTTAGGTAGTCACTGTCCTAGCCCCATATCACAGATTGGCAAGCTGAGGCTTACAGTATTCAAGCTGTTAAGCAGTGGAGCGAAGAATTCAACTCCTCTGAGCACAAAGCCTTGGCCTTAATCATTACATTATTCCTCCACTTTACCCTGTTGCATAAAGAGTTCCAAAACTAAACTTACAGAAATGGTGTATTGTTCATAATGTTTTATAGCTTTTTTTTTTTGAGACAGTGTCTCGCTCTGTCACCCAGGCTGGAGCGCAGTGGCACAATCTTAGCTCACTGCAACCTCCGCCTCCCGGGTTCAAGGGATTCTCCTGCCTTAGCCTCCCGAGTAGCTGGGACTACAGTCGTGTGCCACCACACCCGCCTAATTTTTTGTATTTTTAGTAGAGACGAGGTTTTACCATGTTAGCCAGGATGGTCTCAATCTCTTGACCTCATGATTTACTCTCCTCGGCCTCCCAAAGTGCTGGGATTACAGACGTGAGCCACCTCGCCCAGCCTATAGCTTGCTTTTAATACACTACATTTTCTCATGTCACTTAATACTCTTCCACATAATTTCTTTTGGACTGCACTGAGCCTATCACATGGATGTGCCATCATTTACTTAGTAATCCTCAACTGTTGGACATTCAGGTTGCTCCCTTTTTTTTTTTTTGAGACAGAGTCTCACTTGGTTGCCCCAGGCTGTAGAGCAGTGGAACAGTCTCGGCTCACTGCAACCTCTGCCTCCCAGGTTCAAGCAACTCTCGTGCCTCAGCCTCCCAAGTAGCTGGAACGACAGGCATGTGCCACCACACCCAGCTAATGTTTGAGTTTTTTGATAGAGATGGGGTTTCACCATGTTGGCCAGGCTGGTCTCCAACTCCTGACCTCAAGTGATTCATCTGTCTTGGCCTCCCAAAGTGATGGAATTACGGGCGTGAGACACTGTGCCTGGCCTAATTTTTTTAGTATTTCATTAATGCTGCAGTGAACTACCTTGGAGAAATATTTTCCCATACAACTCTGATTATGTCCTTAGGACAAATTCCTAGAATTACTGGATCAAAAGGATTTTGTATTTTTAGTATTTAATAGTTATTGCCAAACTGGTTCTTTAGAAAAGCAGACCTGGCTCAGTGTGGTGGCTCATGCCTGTAATCCCAGCACTTTGGGAGGCTGAGGCAGGCAGATCACGAAGTCAAGAGATCGAGACCATCCTGGCCAACATGGTGAAATCTTGTCTCTATTAAAAATACAAATAGTGCATGCCTGTAGTCCCAGCTACTCAGGAGGCTGAGGCAGGAGAATTGCTTGAACCCAGAGAGATGGAGGTTGCAGTGAGCTGAGATTGTGCCACTGCACTGCAGCCTGGAGACAGATGGAGAGCAAGACCCTGGTTCAGGAAAAAAATAAAAAAGAAAGACAGACTCAGTGTGCATTCCTAAGGTCCTTCCCTTCCTCCCTCCCTCCCTCCCTTCCATTCTCTTTCCTGAGACCGTCTCACTGTATTGCCCCAGTTGGCTTTGAACTCCCATCTCAGGAGGTTCTCCTGTCGCAGCCTCTCGAGTAGGTGGGACGCTAGGCGTGCGCCACCATGCCTGGTGAACCTGTGAATTTCTACTTTCCCACTCTGTCCCATTATGCTTCTTCTTCAGAGATGACTAATCATGAGCTAATTGTGCCTCTCATCTCTTGCAATGGGGAATAAAGTCCCTTTCAACATATAAATCATTCAGTAGTATTCAAATGGTTTAATGCAAATGCAGTGGCTAAAAAAAATTGCTCAGTGATAATTTGCATCCCAACCATCATCACTGTCTGCATTAGGAGAGTTTATAATCATTTTCCCCCAACCTTTGTGACTGAACCAATGTCCTGAGTATAGGACCGTAGAGAGCAGCAAGGTAACTCTGGGTATGAACCTGTTGCTAGTGGGAGTGACGCGTTGGCTGCAGTGAAGTATGATGACGTGGCTGATCTACTGCAGTGACCCTCACTTGTGGCTGTAGGTGGTTATGTTGACGTGGAGCCCATCACACCCAACTTCCCTTTGTATGGAAACTACCCTGCCTTCCGTGCTCTGCTTTGAGGAGCCACCGTCAGCTGTTTTCTGTTTAATTGCACTGGGCTCATGACCTACCATGTAGTCAGACTCGAAACACAAGCGAATCAGACCTCTCTCAGAAATGTATTTATTTATTCATTTACCTTTGAGACAGAGTCTTGCTCTCTCACTCAGGCTACAGTGCAGTGGCATGGTTCATGGCTCAGTGAAGCCTCAACTTCCTGGGCTCAATTGGTCTTCCCACCTTAGCCTTTCGAGTAGCTGGGACTACAGGCATGCACCACCACACCTGGCTAATTTTTGTATTTTTTGTAGAGACGGAGTTTCAACATGTTACCCAGGCTGGTCTTGAATTCCTAGCCTCAAGTGATCTGCCTGTCTTAGACTCAGCCTCCCAAAGTGCTGGGATTACAGGCTGGAGTCACCACCCCTGACCTCTTTCAGAAATTTAAACTTGAAGAATGGAAACAATTGAAGGCAAGCAGGGGGTAGCTGAATTCAGTAGTGGAAAGGAGGAAATTGAAGGGAAGAGTCCAAGAGTTCGTGGCTCTATGTCAAGCACAGGCTTGGCTCACTGTGGACATTCAATACGTATTTGTTGTTGAATGAATGAGCGGATGGATTTGATGAGAGCCGACCTCTTTCTTCTTTCTCTGTCCAGTGCGCCTCCCGCTTCTGTTGGCAGCATCCCCGTTCCTTTGGGAGCTTGCCTAGCATGTGGATTCTAGCTGGGGGAATTCTAATCGTAATTCTAAAATATAATTCTGGCAGGTTCCTGAAGAAATGGAAGAGAGGTTCCCTCAATATGGATTGACACTGTCTGCCTGAACCACCTGAATTGAGAAGTGAAGCGTAGTATCCTCAGCTCTGGCGGCTCCCCATGGTGTGACACCACTGCCCTTTTCTGCTTCTGCTCACACTCCTCCTTGGCTTCTTTCCCCTCCCTGAATGTGCCCTTTTCTGTCTTTTTTTTTTTTTTTTTTGACACAGGGTCTCACTGTGTTGCCCAGGCTGGAG
Organism: Cheracebus regulus; assembly: GCA_963574635.1. Classification (NCBI taxonomy): domain Eukaryota; kingdom Metazoa; phylum Chordata; class Mammalia; order Primates; family Pitheciidae; genus Cheracebus; species Cheracebus regulus. The sequence goes on along the minus strand of CAUYQU010062121.1, from coordinate 11,583 downwards.
TGCAGTGGCGAGATCTCGGCTCACTGCAGCCTCTGCCCCCTGGATTCAAGCAATTCTCCTGCCTCAGCCTCCTGAGTAGCTGGGATTACAGGGGCACACTGCCATGCCCAGCTTATTTTTGTATTTTTAGTAGAGATGAGGTTTCACCATGTTGGCTGGGCTGGTCTCGAACTCCTAGCCTCAAGTGATCCTCCGGCCCCTGCCTCCCAAAGTGCTGGGATTACAGGCATGAGCCACCGCACCTGGCCCTAATTCTCTACCTTCTGTCTGTGTGAGCTTGGGAAAGTTAATGAACCTCTCTGAGCCTCAGTTTTCTTACCTGTGAAATGGGAATAAAAGTGAGATAATACCCATAAAGCAGCTGGAACAGAGCTGCTACTCAGTGTCTTTTGTTAAATATGAGCCCTGCCCAATCCCAGAGATGTGGGAAGTAACTGCAGGCACGGCCATGGCCACAGTGGGCAGTGTAGTGTGACAATTAAGAGCATCAGCTCTAGCTCTGTCATTTAGTAGCCCTGTGACCTTGGGTAAGTTTATATAACCTCAGTCTCCTCACTTTAAAGTGGGATAATAATAGCTACAATATCTGAGAGCCATTGTAATAATTGAGAGGATTGAGAAACGTGCCCAGGAGGTGGGCTTGGCTCTGAAGAAGCACTCAATGAATGGCAGCTATTTTTTCACGGAGACCATGGGGAGAGAGGCTTTCTTTTCTCGGTAGGGTTACTAAAGTGGTAGAATGTGAGCCTTGAGCTGCTAGCAGCCATCTGTGGGAGGCCCTGCCTGCAAACAAAGCCAGCCCAAAGAAGGCCGAGCAGAGAGGTGGACAGAGAGAGACTCCTGGTGACTTTTCTTTTTTTTTTGTAATGCAACTTTTTTTTTTTTTTCCCAAATCTCTCTCTGTCGTCCAGGTTGGAATGCAGTAGCGTGATCTCAGCTCACTGCAACCTCCGCCACCCGGTTTCAAGCAATTCTCCTGCCTCAGCCTCCCAAGTAGCTGGGATTACAGGTGTGTGCCACCATGTCCAGCTAATTTTTGTATTTTTAGTAGAGACGGGGTTTCTTCCTGTTGGGCAGGCTGGTTTCAAATTCCTGACTTCAAGTGATCTGCCTGTCTCGGCCTCCCAGAATGCTGGGATTACAGGTGAGAGCCACTGCGCCCAGCCTGTAATGCAACTTTAAAAATAACACTAGAATCTTATTACCATGGGGGTTGTACCAGACATGCATTTAACTCATGCAAATCCAACTCTGCATGCTTGCCTTGGTAATGAGGAAGTGAATATAATCCTCTGAAACCAAAGGGCCGGGGAGGAGGCCTGAATGCCAACCCAAATGGGTTGTGGAGGACTGAACTCCTTCCCTGGCTTCTGTAGCTGAGGGAGGCACAAAACCAGTAGTCCCCAACTTCATGCCAGTGCTTAGTACCAGGATGCCCTTTTATTATTTATTTATTTAGAGACAGGGTCTTTCTCTGTTGCCCAGACTGGAATGCAATGGCATAAACATGGCTCACTGCAGCCTCCAACTCCTGGGCTCAAGTGATCCTCCCACCTCTGCTTCTGAGTAGCTGAGACTACAGGCACAGCACACCAGCACATTCAGCTAATTTTAATTTTTTGTAGAAATGAGATCTCACTATGTTGTCCAGGCCGGTCTTGAACTCTTGACCTCATGATCCTCCTGCCTCGGCCTCCCAAAGTGCTGGGATTACCGGTGTGAGCCACTGCACCCAGCCAGGATGCCCTTTCCAAAACCTTCAAAACTCTCACAACCTGCACGTGAGTGTTTTCCCATGAGTTAGGAGAAAAGGCATAACAACAAAAAGCCACTATGAATTAGTATATACTTTTAAAGAATTTTTAAAATTGGACTAACGCTGTAAAACTATTCGTGTGTCTATACGTGGGAGGTATTGTTCATTCATTCTATGGACCATTCCATCTGCACTTTGGGTATGCAGACTCTTGCTGTATGACTCTGGAGCCCAACCCCCAACACCTCTGCAGCCCTTGGGTTCCAATGGTGCAGTTCTTGGTATGTGGCCTGCAGCCCACTGAGTGGGTCTAAGCTCCTTTCCGACGACCATCAACTGATCCCAAAAGGTCACATTCTTCCCCGGGTTCTTAAGAACAAGTGACACATATATCCATCCATTTCCAGCTTGATGCATGACTAAGTGCCACTTTCTAGGAACCTACTAAGTGAGTTACTACAACTGACTAGTCATAACTAAAATTAGAGTGTTACTGGGAATTACCGAGAACTCAGCCGCAGGGTTCTTCTTGAAGCCTGGCTCCTGCATGATGTTTTTCAATACTGCAAAACTCCTACTGGACGAGTCACAGACCAGGAACTGGTAGGTGTAGACTGAAGACAGGGTCTTTGGCCTCGCCTAAGTGAGCCAAAGTTCAAAAGCATTTGAGAGCCACTGTTTTAGGATCTGGAAATTCAGAAATCTTCTCTCTGGGGTGCTTTGGTCTCCCATCTCGATATTCTTGACGTTTCCACCTGCTGTTAACATCATTGCCAACTGACACCTTTAGACCACAATAAGTTACCTATAAAGCATCCTTTAAACAACTGATATCATAAATAATGTTGAGATTCCAGTTCTGACCTCTAAATGCCTAAGCCATCTTTCATTCAGTTAATAAATATTCATGAATACTCAAATATATTCAGGCAAATATTAGATCCGGGGCATGCAGTGGTCATCAAGACCGCTGCATTCCCCGTCTGCATGGAACTTATGGTCTGGTATCAGAAAAACACTATGTAAATAAACGAAGCAATTATAAAATTTCATGTGCTTAAAAAAATAAAGAATAGAGGTAGAGGCTGGGCGCAGAGGCTCACGCCTATAATTCCAGCACTTTAGGAGGCCGAGGGGTGGGGGATCATTTGAGGTCAGAAGTTTGAGACCAGCCTGAAAAACATGGCAAAACCCCATCTCTACTAAAAGTACAAAAAATGAGCCAAGCGAGGTGGTGCATGCCTGTAATCCCAACTACTCAGGAGGCTGAGGCGTGAGGATCACTTTGAACCTGGGAGGCAGAGGTTGCAGTAAGCCAGGATCATGCCACTGCACTCCAGCCTGAGCAACAGAGCAAAACTCTCTCTAAAACAAACAGTATTGAGGTAGAGAATGGCATTGGAGCCCCTATTTAAACACAGTGGTCAGGGAAGTTGTCTTCGTCCATTTTATGTTGCTATAAAGGAATACCTGAGGCTAGGTTATTTGTAAAGAAGTTTTTTTTGGTGCACACATCCACAGGTTGTACAAAAAGCATGGTGCCGTCATCGGCTTCTAGTGAGGGCCTCATGCTGCTTCCACTCAACAGAAGATAAATGGGAACTGGTGTGTGCAGAGATTGTATGGCAAGAGAGGACAAAAGAGAGAGCAGAGATGTACCTGATTCTCAAGGGAACTAATAGAGAGAGGACTCTCCACCAGGGAGGGCATGAATCTGCACATTAATCTGTGCCATGAGCCCCCATCTCCAACAGTGGAATCAAATTTCAACATGAAGTTTCGGGAGACAGACATCCAAACTATAGCAAAAGATGTATAAGCCAGGGTTCTGTGATTGTAAGCAACAGAAAATGATGCTGGAAATGTACTGAAAAGATATGAGAGACTACAGAAGTAATGGAAACACTGGACCTGGTGAAGGAAGGACCAGAACCAGACAATTTCCAGGGATCTAGGGAGCAAGAATGAACGGAGTGTCTCTTAAGTGTCTCGTAAACATGACATGTCAATGTCAGCTGTTTTCTGTCTTTGGTTCATTTGGGTGAAGGGCTCATTCATTTGGCTTGGAGGGAAGGGAAGGGCAGGAAACCTTGATTGACAGTTGCTCCAAGGCCATGTCAAATGCAGCAGGAAAATAGGGGTTCTCTGGTGGACCCCACTGGCTGGCCAAACCAACATGCATTTCCATCTCATTCCCTCTGTCAACTTCCATTGTCAAGACTAGAAAAAGTGAAGTCTTTGCCTTCCTAGCCGCCCTTGCAGCAAAGGATGGCTGCATCACACAGGCCGGTCAATGAGGCAGGCTGCTATGCATGGAGGAAGGTGTTCTGGAAAAACCTTTGTTTTGCAATAAAAGGGATAGATGTCGCCAGTACCACCACGTCCCACTTCTTATTTCGAACATGGACAGGAACCTTGGAATAAAAGCCATCAGCTTTCTTGTAACCATGATAGAAAATGCAAGAGACTCACAGAGACACAGACTTTGATATTGCTTGTGTTGAACCAACTCTGGAATTACCTAAGCTAGATGTCTTGTTTTGTGAGAAAAATAAATCCCTATTTTTTTTTTTTCTGAGAAGGAGTTTTGCTCTTGTTGCCCAGGCTGGAGTGCAATGGCATGATCTTGGCTCACCGCAACCTCCACCCCCAGGGTTCAAGTGATTCTTCTGCCTCAGCTTCCCGACTAGCTGGGATTACAGGCTCCCGCTCCAAGCCCAGCTAATTTTGTATTTTTAGTAGACATGGGGTTTCTCCATGTCGGTCAGGCTGGTTTCGAACTCCTGACCTCAGGTGATCTGCCAGCCTTGGCCTCCCAAAGTGCTGGATTACAGGTGTGAGCCACTGCGCCCAGCATAATAAATCCCTGTTTTTTAAAGTCATTGTTTATCAGGTGGTCTTCTGTTACTTGCAGCCAAACATATTTTTAGGTAATTGTGGTAGATTATATTATGGTTCCCAACTGTGTGCTCCCCTTCCTGTAATGGGATTATACATCCCTGTCCATTGCCATATAAATTTCAGTGCCTCCCAGGGGTGATATATCCTTCCTCACCCCTGACAGACTTGGACACGACTTGTTTTTTTTGTTTGTTTGCTTGCTTTTTGAGATAGGGTCTCACTCTGTCACCCAGGCTGGGGTGCAGGAGTGTGATCTCGGTTCACAGCAACCTCCACCTCCGGAGTTCAAGCGATTCTCCCATTTCAGCCTCCTGAGAAGCTGGGACTACAGGCATACACCACCATGCCTGGTGATTTTTAATATTTTTTGGTAGAGATGGGGTTTTGCCATGTTGGCCAATTTGGTCTTAAACTCATGACCTCAAGTGATCCACCCACCTTGGCCTCCCAAAGTACTGGGATCACAGGCATGAGTCACGGCACCCGGTTAATTTTTGTGTTTTTTAGTAGTAACGGGATTTCACCATATTGGCCAGGCTGGTCTTGAACTCCTGACCTCAGGTGATCAAGACTCGGCCTTGGCCTCCCAAAATGCTGGGATCGTAGGCGTGAGCCACTGTGCCCGGTCACAACTTATTTTGATCAATGAACTGTGAGCAGATATGACCAATGCCAAGTCTGACCAGAAGCTTTAAGAGAGATTGTGTGATTCAGTTCTGTCACCTGCTGTTTTCCATCTGCCATAAGGACAGCTTGTCCTAAATAGGGGCTGTTCCTTTTGCCTGTGTCCCAGAATGAGAGATGCATGGAGCTGTAGCAGCTGAAATGTAACAAACATGAAATAAATGTTTGCTGTTGGAAGTCACTAACCTTGGGATTGTTTGTTACTGCATCAAAGCTGACCAATACACTGAAAATGATGCTGTTACCTCCAAAACTAGTACGAGTGTTAGGCATGCAAAATTAATGGCTTCCAATATTAAAGGCCTTACTGAGAACGTGACAATAAAGCTGGGGTCTCAAGCATGCAAAGTAATCAGTGAAGTGTGTTCTAGGTCAGGGAATCACATACTAGAAGATCTGAACCAGGAAAGTGCTTGGCTTTTTTTTTTTTTTTTTTAAAGACTGGGTGTTACTTTGTCACCTTGGCTGGAATACAATGGTGTGATCATGGCTCACTGCAGCTTTCACGTTCTGGGCTCAAGTGATCCTTCCTCCTCAGTCTCTTGAGTATCTGGGACTACAGTTACATGCCACCACACCTGGCTAATGATTTATTTTTAGTAAAGACACAGTCTTGCTATGTTGCCAAAGCTGGTCTCAAACTCCTGGGTTCAAGCACTTCCCCTACCATGGCCTTCCAAAGTGCTGGGTGTCCAGGCATGAGCCATTGCACCTGGCCATGCTTGGCATTTTTAAGAAACAGAAAGAATGTCAGCATGACTTTACTCTGTTCCCATTCTTTCCGTTTTCAGCCCTGTTCGCGTGGACTTCTGTTTCTAGTGCTACGCTCTTCTCCTCAGACTTGCTCCACTGTCGCAGCTCAGCTTCACTGTCCCTGCTCATCCGTCCCTCTGAAGACTCAGCTTGCTCTCATCTCGAGCTCATTCCACTCTTCACTATTTGGGGTTGCCCATCCCAGCCCTGAACCCAGGAACTGGGTCCAGCCAGAACCCAACCTGGAAACACAAGGCCAGGCATCAGACAAGGGGGTGGTTTCATTTGACTCCCCAGGCTCAGTTTGCGGTACTCCCAGTCAGCACTAGGGCAGCAGAAAGCCATCCACATTTCTTAACTGGTGGCCACACAGCTTATTAAACTTAATCAGTGAGGCATTATCAACTCATCTCTGATGCTTTGGTGGAGAGTTGAATTCTACATGCAGGTTGGGAAAACAGGTGAGTGAATGCGTAGGTTTCAGGGGTAGGTTGTATTCCTGGTGACCACTCCTGGGATACTCAGCCTAAATCAGTCAAAATCTCATGCATATGAAATGAATGATACACTTGCTCCCAAATGCTGTGAAGCAGACTCATTTTAGTATCTCCCTGCCCTCAGGTTCCACTCCTAAGAATTGGCCTCTGTCACAGCCCTGCAATGCCTCCCCCTTCTCCCGTCGCAGTCACCCAGTTTCTCAGGAGACCCCTCAGTTATTTATTTCTTGTCCTGTTTCTGAGAAAGTTTAGTCTTTTAAATAAATTCTGTCTTGCTCAGGTGAGCCTGATTGGATCTCTGTTCCTTACAACTCGAGATGTTCAGACGAGCCCACCTGTCCCCCATTTTGCTCACGGCTGTCATCTGGTGGAGACCATAATATGATTATTTGGAGAAGTGATGCCCACCAACTCTAACCCTCTTTGTAAAAAGAGCAGAAGGTTTGGCTCTTTTCACAATGAAGTGAAGACGAACCTAACAGAGAGAAGCTGAGAAAGGGTGGGAAAGTAGAGAGATAGAAATGAAGAATTGGATGCTGTGAAAAAGATGGAAGAGGCTGATGGCTCTTCCAGAATTCACAAGCTGGGGTCCCTGGGGACCCAATTCAGACTTGCAAACATTTTCTGTTGGGCTGAAACCATGTCTTTAAAAAATGTTGAGTGTAAATGCTTTGAGGACAAGAATGTACTTTTCCATTCGCCATAATCTCCACCACTCCCTATTGTCCTCCCAATGGCCTCCTTCACTTAGTTGCATTCTAGTGGTCTAGTTCTGTGGCCAGTTAAGTTTGCCATCTGTGCTTTACGTAAAAAGCCTGGTTAGAGGCTTTTTAGGAAAGGGTTAGAAAGGCCCTGTCATTAAGTTTAACCCTTATCTTCTTACATTTGAAATCTTACACTTCTACCAGTCCCACCCTATGAGCCTTACTAGACCCTATCATTTCTATGCATCTGATGTGCTAAATAAAGAGTGATGTGCAAACCCCCGTTGGAAGTAACGGCAATATCTCATGTTGTGTTGGACTCGTCTAAGGATTAGGAACTGTTGCCGAAGACAAGCAGGAGAATTTTGAGAGTTCCCCTTTAGAAGCAAAGAGGTTTCTCAGTGGAATCATTTCCACTTCTGGTCCAGCTGACTTCACACGGGAGGAAAAGCCGGAAATGTCTCCCTAAACTAGAAGAGGGGAAAAAGAAATGCACTTAGGGACTGCCAATGATAGGGAAGAGAGCAGGGGGCAATGTGTCCAGGTCTTGCAAGAGACTCTCAGGCAGCATTCCAGGCTCAGTCTGAACTTTCGACCCCATTGTCTACTCTAATTACTGGAACCAGCAGGATTAATTCCTCGACCTACTTTCCAGTTTTTTTTTTTCCTGCCACAGAGCGATAAGGCCATACTGGGCTTCTCTCTGGCATTTGAATGCAGCAGCAGGGTTACATGCAAACTCGTGTTAGAGCCAAAGGAGGGTCTCATCTTTGAAATGGGGGTTCAGGATCACTTCTTTTCAGCTGATTCTCAACAAAGAGCAATCGAACACATGAAAACATCCCCTACTTTAAGAATAATCAGAGATAGCAATGAAAATAAGATACTATTTTATACCTGCTAAATTAGCATAAAATTTAAACTGATAAGTTAAAAAAAATTTTTTTTTAACTACCAAATGCTGGTGAGGTTGAAAGCAACTTGTATGTCCACAGGTTGCTGGGTGGCACAATTTTATAATACAGCAATATATATCAAGGCTCATTTGAAACGATGCTGTCCATTGATTCTGTAATCTCATTCCTGGGAAGTTATCCAAAGGAAATGATTCAAAAGAAGGAAAAGCTGTGTACACAGAGACCTTCACTGCCGAATAGAAAGAAGGGTGTCAAAATGACTCATACGTAGGCTAGCAAACTCATGGGCCAAATTCTGCCAGAGGCCTGTTTTTGTATGGCCAGCAAGCTAAGAATCTTTTTTCTTTAAAGCCTTTTTTAAAAGAATATTAACATGAACAAACACACAAAAAAAGTAAAGTTAGCTGACCTCTAGAATAAAAAAAAAATGGATAAAGATTATAGAACAACATAGGAAAATGTTTACCATACATTAAGTTTTTTGAAATATAAAATGGAATTTCACTATGATATCAACCATTTAAAAAGATATCTTGTGTATGCAGGAAGAGAAGGCGAAGATGAAATCTGTAGTTTGGGAGTGATTGAAGTAAGTTATTATTCTTAAAATCCCTTCTTATCAGAAACAGCCCAGGTGCTCATGGGTAGGGAGTTTATTTTCTAAATGTGGCATCCTTATGATGGAGTACTATGCAGCCATTAAAAATGATGCTTTGGGTCTGCATTTACTGAGATAGAAAGAAGCTGATGACATACTGTCAAATGGAAAGAAACATTACAGAACAGCATGCTCAGCATGTTCTCATTTATATAAATTGAATAACCAATCCATTTCTGTGTGTATGCATAGAGAACAGTCTGGAAGGGCAAATACCAAATATGTTTACAGCCACTATCTCTGGGTGGTGGGATTTGGGGTGAATTTTCTTTTTACTATTTGATGGTTTATATTTTTCTCAAGTGACCACTTAATTTTAGCATTAGAAAAGCTTTCCTGAAAACTTAAAAATTTGTCATTGACAAGGAAGTCAAGGCCCTAGGAATCTGCTGTGCTCTCCCCTGTCTTTTCACTGCCTTCACCTTAAATGCCACTGCCTCCAGCCTCTGGCTCTCAGACACAGGCCCAGGACTCGCTTTGGGTGCAAAATTTAAGGTGATGCCAAAAATCTCAGCAATCAATATAAACATTTTAATGCCATATTTTTAAAAAATCAAAATGAATGGGAAAATCCATGATGAAGAAAATATTAACATTTTTAATAAAGATAGGATAGTATTATGGATTTCTCCTTCTCCCCATCTCCAGGATGCCTTGGCACAGCACTGTCACTGAGCCTGTCTCTATTTAAGACACTGATGGTTTGTTCACCATACATTTTTGGCGTTAATTTTTGTTTTTAAAAAATTGTAATAAAATACTACTTATCTTGAAACTGAGCCTTTGACACTCCCTTAAATATACTAAAAATAATTGAATTGGACCTTTTCGAGAGAACCTTATGGTATATAGATTATACCTCTGTAAAGCTGTTTAAAACTTTATTTGTGGATATAGAAATTTGAATTAGTGTCATTTTCATGTATTACAAAAAGGCAGTGAATCTGTTGCCCAGGCTGGAGTGCAGTGGTGTGAACACAGCTCATTGCAGTCTCGACCTCCCGGGCTCCAGAACTCCTCTCACCTCAGCCTCCCAAGTAGCTGGGACTATAGGCATGTGCCACTACCCTTGGCTAACTTTTAGAAATTTTTATACAGTTGGGGCTCTCACTATGTTGCTAGGCTGTTCTTGAACTTCTGAGTCCGTCATCCTTCCACTTCAGCCTGACAAAGTGCTGGAATTGCAGGTGTGAACGACCATACCTGGCCTAAGTTTTAAAATTTTTTCAGGGGTGGGATCTCGCTATGTTGCCCAGACTGTTCTTGAACTCCTAGAAGCAATCCTTTTACCTCTACCTCCCAAAGAATTGGCATTACAGGCATGAGCCACCCCACCCAGCCTGCTCGCATGTTTTCCTATAGCCCACTAGTTGATAATGATTTTTAAACTTCTAAATGGTAGGGAAAAATCAAAAGAAGAATGATGTTTTGTGACAGATGAAAATGACACAAAATTCAAATTACAGGTAACCCCTATTTCCCGTGGGAAATACTTAACACAGAACCTGACTTGCAATCAATTGAAGCTTACACAGGAGTCAACTGGCCTCTTTGAGGTGGTTTCTCCAAGGCAGGATAGGTGAATACCCACCCCTTGGGACTGCTTGGTGGGAATGTGGGCTGAGCGCCTGCGCAGAAGCCTACCTTTGCAGGGCAGATGTTTCCAGGAGCAGGAGTCCCTGTACCACCCGAGCAGCCCCTACCACCACAGGGGCCATTGAACCAACTCAGATCACCAGTTCTGTTCCTTTCTCTCTTTGATCTCTCTCTGCCATCGATATTCCCCGCTTCTTGATCATATTTTTTCAGCAGAGTTTTTAATGACTGTCCAAGCAGCCACCACCTAGGAGTTTATCCTCATGCTTCATTACTGTGTGACAGGGCTGTAAAACTGCAGATAACCCGGGCTCTCCGGGCAGGAGGGCTGCTGCCTTATCAGACACCAGCTACAATAATTAACCCTGTGGGGAAAGAAAACAAATATTGAACAACAGATGCCTCATCTGTGACCGAAAGCCCCTGACTCAATGAAGGCCAGCTGGGCTCTGCGTTGGTGGCACTCACTGAAGAGTTCTTGAGAATCTTCACCCTCAGAGCTCCTGTTCCACCTGTTCCCTCGGAGTAGCAACTCCCCCACCACTAGCCTTCCAACTTTCATCATTCGCCCTCACTCACTTTAATTTTTTTTTTCTTTGAGACTGGGCCTGGTTTTGTCACCCAGGCTGGAGTGCAGTGGCCCAATCATAGTTCACTGCAGCCTCGACCTCCTGGGTGCAGGCAATTCTCCCACCTCAGCCTCCTGAATAGCTGGGACTATAGGCATGTGCCATTGCACCTAGCTAATTAAAAAAAACAACAACAAAACTGTAGGCCAGGCACTGTGGCTCATGCCTGTAATCCCAGCGCTTTGGGAGGATGAGGACAGATCACCTGAGTTCAGGGGGTCGAGCCAGCCAGGCTAACATGGTGAAACCCCATCTCTACTAAAATACAAAAAGTAGCTGGGCGTGGTGGTGGTTGCCTGTAGTCCCAGCTACTCGGGAGGCTGAGGCAGGAGAATCACTTGAACCCGGGAGTTTGAGATCAGCCTGAGCAATATAGTAAGACCCTGCCTCTACAAAAATAAAAAAAAAATCAGCTGGGCATGGTAGTATATGCATGTAGTCCCAGCTACTTGGGGGTGCTGAGCCTGGAAGTTCAAGGCTACAGTGAG
>CAUYQU010062116.1:0-93186 GCA_963574635.1 Cheracebus regulus | reverse complement strand
AAAAAAAAAAAAGAGCAGAGCCAAGGTGAGAGGATCGCTTGAGCCTAGGAGTTCGAGACTAGCCTGGGCAACATAGTAAGATTCTATCTCTATTTAAAAAAAAAATTACCGCCAGGTGCGGTGGCTCACATCTGTAATCCCAGCACTTTGGGAGGCCGAGATGGGCAAATCGCCTGAGGTCGGGAGTTGGAGACCAGCCTGACCAACATGGTGAAACCCCATCGCTACTAAAAATAGAAAATTAGCCAGGTGTGCTGGCACACACCTTTAATCCCAGCTACTCAGAAGGTTGAGGCAGGAGAATCACTTGAGCCTGGGAGGCAGAGGTTGAAGTACGCTAAGATTGCTCCATTGTACTCCAGCCTGTGCAACAAAGCGAAACTGTCTCCAAAAAAATAAATAAATAAATAACAAGGCCGGGCATGGTGGCTCACACCTGTAATCTCAGCATTTTGGGAGGCCAAGTCAGGCAGATCATTCGAGCTCAGGAGTTTGAGACCAGCCTGGGCAACTTGGCAAAACCATGTCTCTACAAAAAAATTTAAAAAGTAGCCAGGTATGGTAGTGCTTGTAGTCCCAGCTACTTGGAAAGCTGAAGTGAATCGCTGGAGCCCAGGAGGTGGAGGTTGCAGTGAGCCATGATGACGTCACTGCACTCCAGCCTGGGTGACGGAGAATCTGTCTCAAAAAAAAAAAAAATTACAATTGTTATGTTAATATTGTATATAAAAATATATGGAAAAAGCAAAAAGCTGGGTGTGGTGGCTCATGCCTGTAATCCCAGCACTTTGGGAGGCCAAGGTGGGCAGATCACTTGAGGTCAAGCATTAGAGACCAGCCTGCCCAACATGGTGAAATCCTGTCTCTACTAAAAATACAAAAGATGAGTCGGGCATGGTGGTGGGCACCTGTAATTCCAGCTACTCTGGAGGCTAAGGCAGGAGAATCACTTGAACCTGGGAGGAGGTTGCAGTGAGCCGAGATCGCCCCACTGCATGCCAGCCTGGGCAGCAAGCGAAACTCCATCTCAAAAAAAATAAAAAAATAAATAAAGCGTGGCCTGGGTGGGTGAAGGAGGGAAAGCAGGGGCTTAGACGCTGTCTGGGATTCAGGAGAGAAGATGACCGAGGAGGAGGTGGAGACTGTTCTGGCAGGACATGAGGACAGCAACGGCTGCATCAACTATGAGGGTGAGGGGCCAAAAGGAGTGGGCGAGGGGCCGGGGGAGGAGGGGAGCCCGGCGTCTTGCCGCGTGTGGGCGGGGGCACCCCTGGATTACCTAGAGTCAGTTGTATTATCCAAAAGCCTACTTCTGAAGCCCCTCTTGCCTCCTCTCTCTGCAGCCTTCCTGAAACACATCCTAAGCGTCTGAGTGCTGCAGGTAGGGCCGGCCCTCCCACCCCTTCACCTTGCCCTAAGAGGCAAGTCTCCTGTTCTCACAGCCAGCATAGAAAAGAAGCGGTGTGCGTTCTGCTGTACCGTTGCTGCGCGAGCTCCACGCTTGGCAACTTTCGTTTTTTTCCACAGATCAGTGGGGCCCGGACACTAGGCCCCGCAGGCAGAAGCACGTTCCAGCCACCAGGAGGCCACCTATTGTTTCAAAATAAAGACTCAGTTCCTCCCTTGGTTTCAGACTGCTATTTTCTTCCTGGTGTGGGAAGCGGGGGAAACGGGGAAGGTGCTAGGAGAAGAGGGAGGGAAGGGAGGGCTCTCTCCTCTTCCAATCCTCCGATCTTCCTGTTGTTGGGAGGCGCAAATTCATTGCGCGCCACCCCCACCCCACCCCTACCCTCTAGCGTTTCCTTGCCCAGGTAGGCGGGAGAAAGGAACAGCAGGTCCCGCCTACGTCATTACTAATGTAGCAATCATCTGCATAAACCCAGGACATCATGCCTATTGGCTGAGTCCGCTGAGGGTGACGTCATTGGGACGTACTAAGACTAGGGTTGGGCCGAGAGTCGGAGCCATTACTGCAGGAAAACGTCCCGCAGAGCCGAGCAGTCAAGATGGTGGGGCCCAGGGCCTGGGAGATGGGCAGGATGGGGGCAAGAGGCGGGAAGAAACGGGTGGGGGGCGAGGAGAAGTCAGAGGTAGGAGGCAAAGGGAACCTGAGGACCCGAAAGGTTGGAGGTGAAGTTGGGAAGCCCGGGGTTCTGCCCTGCGGGAAAGCGAGTCTGCAGCCCAAAACAGGAACTTGTGGGTCAGAATTTGTGGGGCTGGGATAGAAACTCGGGGGATTGGCGTTCAGATGCTGACCACTCTCCTTTTCTCTGAGCAGTGTGACTTCACCGAAGACCAGACCGCAGGTAGGTAATCTCTGATCCCTACCGAGGTCACCCTGAGGGAGAGGGACATTTCCCCCCAGCACCTATCCTCTAATCCTAACCTGTCATCTCTTCAGCACCCCCATGAAATTACCCCCTGGATTATTTTCTCTCCTTCTGGATCCTCCATTTCCTTTTCTCACTTTCTTCCTCCCTCCCCTTCCACTCTAGATCTGAGTCCCAAGCACTGGGTGAGTTTTAGGTGGTATGGGTATGTGAAAAAAACTTGGTCACCTAATGCCTGCCGTGTGTGGGGCTTGGGGAGGGTGTATAAAGCTGCCTGTGCTCCTTTGTCCCCTAATCAGCTACTTCTGCCTCTTTTCTCCTCCTGTGATAACTGTCCCCGTCCTCCCAGCTTGCAGTTGTAAAGATTGTAGAGCAGTGACCTGATATTCTGTGCAGATGGGGACAGGCCAGGGGAGTTTGCTAAGGATACGACTTTGTACCACTACTCTCTGGAATTTCTCTTTGTACTGGAGGGGTGGGAAGTGGCAGTTTGGGATGCTCATAGTCCCAGGCTGCTGCTACCACTTCCTTATAAGGACAAGACTGAGACTGGGCGGTGGCAAATTCCTGCCCTGAAAAGTGTAGTAGCAGCATCGGAGATTGGCGGGCCTGCTGGAGGCAGAGGGGGTGTGTGTAAATGGATGTTACCAGGCTGTCAAAGGAGGAGGAAGGCTCTATATAGGACACCTGAGTTGGAAGGAAGAGACATAGATTTCTCTTAAGTAGACTTTGGTGTACAGTTTGGTACAGATATCTGGTTTCCTCAGCATGATCAAAGTTGAATGGGCAGCAGAGCTCTGAGGTAGGGTTTGGGCTAACCCTCAAATCCTGTGTTGACATTCATGTGAATCCTTAGAGTTCAAGGAGGCCTTCCAGCTGTTTGACCGAACAGGTGATGGCAAGATCCTGTACAGCCAGTGTGGGGACGTGATGAGGGCCCTGGGCCAGAACCCCACCAACGCCGAGGTGCTCAAGGTCCTGGGGAACCCCAAGAGTGATGGTGAGGGGCCTCAAGAACAACTCCTCCATGTGGTGGTGGGCCCAGTTCTTCAGCTAAGAGCTTCCCTTTATCTTCATAGGCCCCAAACTCAAGCAAGTCTGGATTAGCAAATCCCATTGATTTCCCTGCTTTTAGGGGGGAGTCATCTCTCTGTTCATTTGAGGTCTCCATAATCCCCTGTCCGGAGAACTTGTGTCACTTCTCTGGCCTGACACTTCCACCTCCTTTATGGCAGAGATGAATGTGAAGGTGCTGGACTTTGAGCACTTTCTGCCCATGCTGCAGACAGTGGCCAAGAACAAGGACCAGGGCACCTATGAGGATTATGTCGAAGGACTTCGGGTTTTTGACAAGGAAGGAAATGGCACCGTCATGGGTGCTGAAATCCGGCACGTTCTTGTCACACTGGGTAAGGTTCTATGTCCTTGTCCTTGAGCTGAGACCGCAAGCACCCTGAGATACCTTGTCACCCTGTCACCCAATTCCAAAAATGGTTTCTTTCCCCCTGCAGGTGAGAAGATGACCGAGGAAGAAGTCGAGATGCTGGTGGCAGGGCACGAGGACAGCAATGGTTGTATCAACTACGAAGGTAAGGGGTGAAATGGGCTTTCTCGGAGGAAGCAGCATATGGGGCAAGTCAAGTACAGTGTTTGGGCTTTCCCTATCCCTAGACTTCGGCTCCAAAAAGAGCCCGGAAGCAAGGGGCACAGCCCTGCCTAGCTTAGCCTAGCCTAGGAGTGGGAGGTCAAGGGGGTATGACAGGAAAGGAAGGAGTAATATTGTAAAGGGTGGGTAAGGAATGAGAAGTAAAATAATGGAATGTCTGTTTCCCTACCACCTGACCCCCTCACCCCATGTCTGTGTCTTGTCTTCACCATGAATGTCTCTTCCTTCCTGCAGCGTTTGTGAGGCATATCCTGTCGGGGTGACGGGCCCATGGGGCGGGTACGGCTCCTCCCAGCCTCTCCTTTAGTTGATCTCCCCAGTGTTACTTTTTTCCCCAACCTGTGCTCTTTATTCCCTGCCCTTACTCTACTACCATCCGACTTCCTCCTGGCATGTTTCTGCATGGAGCTGACTAGGGAGGGGAGGGGTTCCTCAAAGAGGAAGACAGCCTGGGGGTACGGTACCTCCTTACTTCTAGGATGGGCCCTGAGGTTTTACTTATAGGGCCCTGAGTGCTGGTGTCTGGGAACTCTCACCAGCCTGTAAACCAGTCTTGCTTTAGGGTGATCTTCTGGCCCGGGAGCATGGGTAGCTGGCATAGGGGGGTATGGGTTGCCTGCCCCATTCTGCTGCTATAGCTGAACAGTCCTTTCCCCTTCCCTCGCTGGGCAGCTTGGAGGTACCCTAACCCAAAACTCTGTTCTCTCCTCCCGCCAGTGGCTGACAGTAGCTGTAGGTGTAGTTGAGAACTTTTCTGCCTCTGCTGTGTTCTTGCTGCTCAGGGTGGGGTGGGGGACTAACAGCTGGTGGGAGGGGAGCTAGGGTCAGGGAGAACTGGTCAGACTCAAGGTGGCTTCTCTGCATACTGACCCCAGGGTTGGTTGCTGTGGACATGTTCCCTCTTGTGCTACCTTTGCAGTCTTGCAGTCCCCTGGCCCTTGGCATACCCCTCCACAGCCCTGTTCTCTGGCTCATCCCACCTTTCCTTTCCACAGAGCTCGTCCGCATGGTGCTGAATGGCTGAGGACCTCCCCAGGCTCCCCAGAGTCCGTGCCTTTCCCTGTGTGAATTCTGTGTCTAGCCTGAAGGCTCCCCAGGCTCTGTCTCAGCCCCTTTCCCATCTTGTCTCTCTTGGATGTTTGCCGTCAGCATTCATCAAATAAAACTTGCTCTCTGGGCCCTCGGTTTGGTTCTGCTTTCTTTCCTGAGCAGGGTAAAGGGGAAGAAGGTGAGTTGGCGATGATTTCTGCCCTGAGGCAGAGTCCGAGGTCAGTGGAGCAGGGGGTTGAGGAAAGCTGAGGAAGTCCCCGTACTAACTATCTGAGCTCCAGTTAAGAACTGCTGGCCCCATTCATCCATCTTACACAAGCCACCTCTTGGGAGATTAGGAAAGTCATAGATCCCAGCAGGACCAAGGCTAGTCATCCCTGGTCTATTCCATATCAGGCTGGCTGTCTTCTCCTAGCCTTCCAGCTCCTTAAATCTGGCCCCTGCCCTCCCAGTCTCCCAACAGGGCCTTTTGTGGGGAAGCCTATGGAGTGTTTATTGGAGCTAAAGCCAGGCCATTATTAGCACTGCCTAGGCCTGCCTGTCACTCAGCAGGGCGAAGGGCCAATAACAACAGAAGTAGGAAAGGGGCCTGCCTCCTCCCTAATAAAGGAAGGAGTGAAACCACTACCACTGAAGGGATAAAGACACAAAATTTCCATGTTGTGGGAATGTCCTTCCAAGTCTTAAATAGCTTTTAGGGCAGGTGAGAGCCTCTGCTCTTATACCTCCCTAAAAGGTGTAAGCCTTTGCTCTTATACATAGTCTTATACATAGTCTCTGCTCTTATTATACATGGTCCCGAGAGCTGTGCTGCTGTTCGCGTTGTGTGGTTGTGTCTGTAGGCCCTGTGGCTCGCAGAGTGTCTCTCTAGCCCAGATAAACACCGCTATGAAGGACTCCAGGAAAGCTGCTCCCATCCCAATCCCCCTGCCTGACAGCCACAGGCAAGAACACAGAATGCACCCACAAGATGAAACTGAAAGCAAATTAATTTATAAAAAAAAAAAAAAAGGAAAGAAAAAAGAAAATTTACAGAAAACTTTGAACAGAAGAAAGGTGCTAAGACGCAAAGGGGAAACATGGGGACATGAGGAACAAAGGGCTTGGTGGGAGAACCAAGAAGAACTGGTGCAGAGCCTGGAGTCGCACCTGCCTTTCAGTCACTGGGGAGGAGCAGGAATGCAGGAAGAATTGAGCTGTGAGCCAAGGGTTGGTCCAACCCAAGGTTGGGGACCCTCTTCTACTGCTCCCAAATCCCTGCATCCTCATCTGGGGAGCCCCCAGCTATCAGCTGAAGTTCTCACAGTTGTGGTGGGAGGGGGAGGCGGCTCGGGGGTGACCCACCAAGTCATAATAAGGAGGTGCTTAAGTGCTTTAAAAAAAGAATTTTGGGTTTTAAAACTTCCCATCCTCTTACTGCTCCCTTCTCTGTGCCTTCCAGCAGTCCATGGATACAGCCCAGGGAAGGGAGGAGAACAGCCCCCAGTGCCCTTTCTTCTCCTATTACCTACCACAGGAATCCCCGAAATTAGGTTTTCCCCACCAAATACACATACGCTGACATCAACTAAGCAGGTGACTTTTAAAAACAAAACAAAACTGACATTCAGAGGGAAAGGAATCATTGGCTGAGCTGGGGTGGCCTAAAACAGCAACAATGAGGAAGCCGCAGGAGGGGTTATTAGTATGAATAAACTCGAATAAGCGTGGAGTGGGGTGGGGGAGGGGAGCTGGGGCCTTGATGCAGTCACTAAAAAGGGGCTTGGGAAGAGATGGGTTCTGCACACTGTTCTATCCCCAGAGCTCTCCCTGGAACCTTAATTCCCCTTTCCTAAAACTCACTCCCCCTCAAAAAATGTAAAAGTTGGTTATTTTTTAGTGGGTAGAAGGGAGCTCCAATGTGGCTTTTTAAAATCTACTTCCATTTAAAGGGATTAATTTTTTTTTAATCCATAGAAAATGCAGTAGTTTTGAGGGAGGTGTACCCTTAGAAGTGGTTAATGAGAACCTTGTATAAACACCTTTCACCAGCCCTTCCTTTAAGGGCAGCATTCCCATCCTATCCTCTCTCCCAGACATTAGAAATATCTTAAACAGAAGTCCTTGAATAATCCGATATAAAAATGCACGCCTCTGTTAGGCATGGTGAGGGCTTTGGAGGGGCGGAAGGAGCTTTCCTTACGTAGTGATGAACTCTCCGGGCTGGGGAGGGTCCCAGTGGTTGGGGAAGGGCTGTTCCTGGAACCATGATCTCCAGAGGGGTGAGGGGAAGAGATGTCTGGCTGGCTCCTCACTGTGGAGGTGGCACAGGGGTGACCGTGCCTGGGCTTGGGGCTGTGGGGTCTGGAGGCAGGGGGGTGCCTGGGTCTGTGGAGAAAAGAAAGATGAATCAGTTAGAGTGCGCAGGAGAGAGGGCTCCAGACCCAGACTACCACAGACAGTCAGAACTGGGCATGGCATGCAGTGGCTGGGTGGATGAATGAGGTACCCACAATGTTCAACTTCTGTTCCCAGCACCCTCTTCCACTTCATACTGAGAAAAACTGATAGAAAGGAGACTCTCTAGATGGGGCATTTGAACATGATGGGAGCAAGCAAAGGGATGCCAATCAATCATGCAAACAGGTGCCTTTCAAGTTTACAACTGAGATGCTCTGTGCCACAGGATTGCTCCATGACCCACCAGTGAAAGGCCCCCAAATCATCCCAAAGGTGGCAGCTGCCAGGCTGGGGAATGGTGGAGGACAGCCAGAGAGGCCCTTCCTCCTATATTCTAATTTTACCAGAGTGTTCAAAAAGGATTGTGGAAACTCTACTACGTGACCTCTTCCCCACCTGCCCACTCGCCCTCCCTCCACGTGGACCCCTCTCCCTCACCCTTCTCCCCTCCTGGCCCCTTCTCACCTGGCAGTGGGCTGGCACTGGGCAGGAGGTTGCCCTGAACAGCTGCCACAATGGCAGGGCTTTGGGCTGCGGCGGATCCGAGCCCCGGCCCGAGAGGCAAGGAAGATGGCATGGTGGTGGTCGCCGGCAGGTTAGGATGTAGAGGGTTCGCCATGGACACAGGCAGGTTAGGTGGGGGGAGAGTGCCCGGGGCGAACGGGAGATGGTGGTGATGCCCATGCAGGTTAGGAGGAGGGGGAAGGTTAATACTGATGGAGTCAGCTAGACTACCAAATGGGATGATGGATGGAGCAGGAGGAGGAGGAGGAGGCGGCATGCCAAAAGGCAAACCCAAAGGAGCATTACCCGCCACGCCTGGGTGCCCGCTGCCTGGCACTGCCCCTGGCATCATTGAGGGAGGAGTTTGTTGGTTGGGGAACGGTGAGGGGCCTGAGAACAAAGATGAGAGATGGAGAGAGTTAAGTATAAAATTTTGCTTAACAACTCACTTTTACAGCAAGGATAATCTAGCCATTCCTTGGCACTATCTTCCCTTTTTCTGACATTAGAGTAAGTGAATAAAATTCCAGAGCTCTCGAGTTTGGGGAGGGATTCCTGCTGGTTTAGAGGCCTAACAGACTCATCTTGTATTCACTTTGAGGGGAACTGGGACATTCACCTGGATCCCTCTAGCCAACAAAAGTTCTGGAACACAACACTTACCATGGGGTCCAGGGGGGGGAACCCCTGGTGGGACTGCCCCAGGCTGGGGGGCTCCAGCTGGTTGCTGCTGCTGTGGCCCTGCAGTTGACCCTGCCTGCCCAATCTGTTCAGAAGGGCCCAAGCTTCCTGGAGGGGCCCCACTGCCAGCAGGAGCAGGGACTACAGAGGCTGGAGCCACAGCCAAGCCATGGACTGCGGGTGGCCCAGCAGCCCCCGTTGGGGGGATAGGCTGGGAGCCTGGGGGCAGGGCTGGCGGTGGCTGCTGCTGCTGTTGGTGCATCTGTTGGAAGTGCTGCTGCCGGGCCCTCATCTCCGCATACTTCAGCTGCTCCATGTGGAAAGCTTGTCTGTCGGCCAGGAGCTGCTGCCTCTGATACTCCAGCTGCCAGTGCCAATTGAGTATTGTTATCCAATTTTCAACAGATCCCAAAGGCAAATGCCTTGACCCCTGCTTTCTTTTTCTGAAAGACCCACCTCTCAATCAGAAGTTTCCCAAAATCTACATCTTACACTTGTACTTACTCTGTTCTCCCCACTGTACTTCGTGCAAATTCCCATGACCTTTATGTCTCCTTGGGTGCTCACATGGTTTCTTATTGCAATGACTTTAATCTGGCCCAGCTGACTTCAGCTCCAAAGCTTTGAACTGGCCATTACCTTGATTTGGAAAATGCTTCCAGTTCCTCTTGTCAACTGAAGTTCTTTTCTTACTTCAAAATTCACTAAAAACTCACTTTTCTTAGGAAGCTATCCCAGAACAATTCATTCACCTCTGAGCTTCAGCTTGATTCTATGATCTCAGGACTTAGACATTTGATTTGCAATCTCTTAATATGAATTTGTCAGATACTTTAAACCTTCTTAACTGTTTCTAATGTCTCCATATTGTATATTCATTTGATGTCTCCCAATAAACTAAAAGTTCTCTGAGGTCCCTATCTTCTATTTCATTTTTTTTTTTTTCTTTTTTGAGATAGGGTCTCACTCTGTCACCCAGGCCGGAGTGCAATGGTGCAAACATGGCTCACTGTAGCCTTGACCTCCTGGGCTCAAACGATCCTTCCACCTCAGCCTCCTGAGTAGCTGGGACCACAGGCTCACACCACTATGCCCAGCTAATTTATTTTTAAAAATTTTTTGGGCTGGGCAAGGTGGCTCATGCCTGTAATTCCAGCACTTTGGGAGGCTGAGGTGGGCGGATCACCTGACGTTAAGAGATCGAGACCAGCCTGGCCAACATGGTGAAACCCTGTCTCTACTAAAAATACAAAAAGTAAGCTGGGCGTGGTGGCTCATCCCTGTAATTCCAGCACTCTGGGAGGCCAAGGTGGGTGGATCACCTGAGGTCAGGAGTTCAAAACCAGCCTGGCCAACATGGTGAAACCCTGTCTCTACTAAAAATACAAACATTAGCCGGGTGTGGTGGTACACACCTGTAATCCCAACTATTCAGAAGGCTGAGGCAGGAGAATTGCTCCAACCCAGAAGGCAGAGGTTGTATTGAGCCAAGATGGTGCCACTGCACTCCAGTGTGGGCAGCAGAATGAGACTCCATCTCAAAAAACAAACAAACAAAAATTAGCTGGATATGGTGGTATGTGCCTATAATCCCAGCTACTCGGGAGGCTGAGGCAGGAGAATCGCTTGAACCCGGGAGGTGGAGGTTGCAGTGAGCCATAATTGCGCCACTGCACTGCAGCCTGGGTGAAAGAGTGAGACTCTGTCTCAAAAAAAATTTAAAAAGCATGGTGGCTCAAGCCTGTAATCCCAGCTCGTTGGGAGCCAGAGGCAGTCGATCACCTGAGGTTGGGAGTTCAAGAACAGCCTGGCAAACATGAAGAAATCCTGTCTACTAAAAATACAAAATTAGCCTGGCATGGTGGCACATGTCCGTGATCCCAGCTATTCAGGAGGCTGAGGTAGGAGAATCGCTTGAACTCGGGAGGCAGAGGTTGCGGTGAGCCAAGATTGTGCCATTGCACTCCAGTCTGGGCAACAAGAGTGAAATTCCATCTCAAAAAAAAAAAAAATTGTAGAGACAAGGATCTCACTATGTTGCCCAGGCTGGTCTTGAACTCCTGGGCTCAAGCAATCCTCCCACCTCAGCCTACCAAAGTATTGGGATTACAGATGTGAGCCACTGTGCCCGGCCCCTGTCATTTATTTCTTTTTATGTCCTCCAAAGACAAAATGGTTCAACACTATGTCTGTCCCATTCCCTTTCCAAGTTCATCTCCTGGATCTGAGGCCCTTACCCTCTCTCTCATCATCCCTTAAAGCCATTCAGTCATTCAATAACTGTTTATTGAGTCTACTATGGGCCAAGCACTGTTCAAGGACCTGGAGATGCAGCAATCAAAACAACCAACTAGAGTCCCTGCCTCATGGAGCTGACCTGTGAGACCTCAATCCCCAGGCTTCACTTGTGAGACCACTTAACTCCCCTTAACTGGCTGATGCTAGCTCCCCCTGCCCTGCCCTGCCCTGCCCTACTCCTGCCCTGCTCTGCTTTGAAGCCCTGTCAGTCTCAGGCATTCCCTACTGTTGCTTATGTCTTTCTTTCACTGAAACACACACACACACATACACCCCCCTCCGATTTTAAACCGAGGCACAGCACAGCAGAGTTCCAGGGCTCCTGCTACTCACTGCTTCTCGCTCCCGGTCCATGATAGTCTCCAGCTCCTCAAAGTGCCGAAGTTTGATCTCCAACTTTTTCATCTGGGTCTCCACTAGCAGGGCCACCAAAGATTTGATCTTCCTTTCCTCAACGGCAGCCAAGTGCTAAGAAAGGAGGGGTGAGACATCATGTCACTGGGAGGACCCAACTGAAGACAATACATAAGAAAGGTAAGGTGGATGCTGGCAGGTTTAAGGACAAACTTGCTGTGGTCACAACCCATGAAAGGGCTTGACTTTTTTTGTGCTGGGATTATAGGTGTGAGCCACCATGTCTTTTTTTTTTTTTTTTTTTCAGACAGTCTCACTCTGTCGCCCAGGCTGGAGTGCAGTGGCATGATCTCAGCTCACTGTAACCTCCACCTCAGGGTTCAAGCAATTCTTTTTTTTAGGGGGTCCAAACAATTCTTATGCCTCAGCCTCCCCAGTATCTGGGATTACAGACATGGGCCACCATGCCAGGCTAATTTCTGTATTTTCAGTAGAGATGGGATTTCACCATCTTGGTCAGGCTGGTCTCAAACTTCCAACCTCAGGTGATCTGCGAACCTCAGCCTCCCAAAGTGCTGGGATTACAGGTGAGAGCCACTGTGCCCAGTCTTTTAAAAAAGTTGATTTATTTTGGCTGGGCGTGGTGGCTCACACCTGTAGTCCCAGCACTTTGGGAGGCCGAGGCAAGCAGATCACTTGAGTCCAGGAGTTCAAGACTAGCCAGGGCAACAGGGTAAAACCCTGTCTCTACTAAAAATGCAAAATATTAGCCAGGCATGGTAGCATGCGCCTGTAGTCCCAGCTACTCTAGAGGCTGAGGCAGGAGAATCACTTGAACCCAGGAGGTGGAGGCTGCAGTGAGCTGAGATCACGCCAGTGCACTCTAGCCTGGGTGACAGCAAGACCCTGTCTCAAAAAAAAAAAAAATTTATATATATATATATATATATATATATATATATGGAGAGAGAGAGAGAGAGAGAG
Organism: Cheracebus regulus; assembly: GCA_963574635.1. Lineage (NCBI taxonomy): Eukaryota > Metazoa > Chordata > Mammalia > Primates > Pitheciidae > Cheracebus > Cheracebus regulus. Next base: position 80,880 of record CAUYQU010062116.1, on the reverse strand, counting down.
AGAGAGAACATGGAGGCTGGGCAGTGGCTCACACCTGTAATCCCAGCAGTTTGGGAGGCCAAGGTAGGTGGATCACCTGAGGTCAGGAGTTCAAGACCAGCCTGGCCAACATGGCATAACCATGTCTCTTCTGAAAACACAAAAAATTAGCCAGGTGTGGTGGCGCATGCCTGTAATCACAGCTACTCGGGAGGCTGAGGCAAATCACTTGAACCTGGGAGGCAGGGGCTGCAATGAGCTGAGATCACGCCACTGTACTCCAGCCTGGGCAACAGAGCAAGACTCTGTCCTCCCACCCCCTAAAAAAAGAAAAAAATAGAACACAGAGAGAGTGTGGCAAAGCGTAACACAGTCAAATACTCTGAGGGGCTGAAAACAGGCCCAATGGTGAAGTATTTTTTTAAGCTTAGAGAAAGGACGACTAACTACCTCCTCTTGAGGTAAAAATAAAAAAGAAATAGGTCAGCATTATTTAAGGTGTGAGTGAGGAAGGATTTCCTCTAAGTGATATGAGATTAGAGAAGTGGGCATTTTCTTCCCTGAGGTCTTCAAGGTCTGGCCTCACCTTGGCTTTCACTGCGGCGGCGGCCAGGGCGGCAGCAGCGGCGGTGGAGAGGTTGCCCTCGCCAATGTCCCGCTCCACCTTTGTCTTCCTTTCCCCCTCAGACTCCACCACTTCCTTCAGCACTTCCTCCTGCCCTTCTTTTGGCTCCTTTTCCTTCTCAGGATCAACTGGGCCAGGACAAGTGTGGAGTTAGCCTCACAGCGTCACCTCTCTTTCCTGCACCCCACCTACCTTTCTGGGAGGCTCACCTATTGGGTCTCCATCACTCTTCTCGGACTCCTTCTCGCTGTCGCCTTCTTTCCCTTTCTCTTCATCCTTCTTGGGAGCCTCACTGGTTTTCTCCTTTGCTTCCTCCTCTATAGCACCCGCTCCTTCTCGGGGTTCCTGCAATTCCAGTGATAGAAAAGGAGAGTTGTCAGGGATTAGGGTGATTAGTTCTCATACAGAGGGGCCAGATGGGGAACTGAATTTATTCCTCTTACTTCGGGCGTGATCTGATTCTATGAGACAACCCTGTCCAAAACCAGCCCTTGCCCATCTTAACTGAAAAAGGCCAACTCCCCCATCATCACAGTTCTGCACGCAGCCCCTGCAGCTCCCAGCAATCCCTCTATACCTTGGGCTCCTTCTTCTCATCTGTGGCCTGGCCTTCCACCCGAGCCTCGTCATTCCCACTCTCCTCTGGGCCCATGGGAAAAGAAAGGAAAACAGGAAATGTCTAATACAGTCGTCTGTCTGTAACACACTTCTCGTTTTTTCAGAGACAGGGTCTTCCTATGTTACCCGGGTTGGTCTCAAACTCCTGGGCCCACACAATCCTCTCACCTCGGCCTCCTAAGCAGCTTGGACTACAGGTGTGAGCCGCTGCACTCAGCTTCTCCACAACACCCTTTTTTTTTTTTTTTGAGACAGGGTCTCGCTCTGTCACCCAAGCTGGAGTGCAGTGGCACAATCATGGCTCACTGCAGCCTTGATTTCCCGGGCTCAAATGATTCACCTCAGCCTGCTGTGTATCTGGGGTTACAGACACATGCCACCACGCCTGGCTAATTTTTTTTGTTATTTTTTGTAGAGATGGGATTTTGCCATGTTGCTCAGGCTGATTGGTTTCAAACTCCTGGGCACATCAGCCTCCCAAAGTGTTGGGATTACAGGTGTGAGCCACCACGCCCAGACTTCCCAATAGTTGACTTTTGTCTCTCTCTCCCTCTTTTTTCTTAATAGAGTTGGGGTTTCACCATGCTAGCCAGGCTGGTCTCAAACTCCTGACCTTAGGTGGTCTGCCCGCCTCAGCCTCCCAAAGTGCTGGGTTTACCCACCACGTTCAGCATTCCCAAGACTTTTCTAACAGCCGTTTCTACCAGCCAAGACTTTTCTACCCCAAATCTTCATGAAAGGACCAGTAGGGGTCCAGAGCCCCTAAGGTAAAGTCATAGGGAAAATAAAAACTCTACCGATTTTCTCATTCATGTTGTGCTCTGATGCCAGCTTGAGGCAGGAATGTCTCAGGAGGCTAGATGGCTCTGGCTCTTGTGAAAGGCAAGAAATGTGGGAACCTGCCTGGCCTTACCAATCCGCTCAGGCTCATCAGAGGTGGTTCCTGCAATGCCACTGCTTTCCAGACCAAAGGCGGGGTCCGCCTTGCCTGTTACTTTGGCTGCTTCTTCCACTTTCCGAACATGGGCCTCCACCAAGGCTGTGGGTACCTCTTCCTTCATTTTGGAGAACTCCTCTGCAAGATCCAGAAAGGATGAGGCTGGGAGCAGCGCAGGGGGACAGTTCTGGCAATCCCTGCAAAAGCTTACTCACAAGCCCATGTCTTCATCTAAGACCAGTATAGAGAGCCTAAACAGGTGCCTGAGCTGAAGCCTGCACAGACAAGGCCAGCAGGGTAGCCAAACTTGAGGGGTTTCACAGACTAACTAGCCTTTCAAAAGCAAACTAAGGCCAGGTGGAACCGCCCACCCCTTATTACCTAGGGCTGACTTTGCAGCAGCAGAGGCGACTCGGGGATCGACGACAGAGGCCAGGAAGGCAACAGTGCTCATAACAGGGTTGCCCGACTGACTGAAGGGGATGGGTTGGTAGGCCAGGGGGCCTAGGGAGGCCTCTGAGTCCTCCAGGTATGGGTCTTCAATGGGAAGACGAAGAAAATGCAAGATGCACTCGTCCTGTGTGCGGCTTCCCACATGCTCGGACACTTTGTTCCAGTCATCTTTGTACATTTCCAGTGCCTGGTGGTAGTGGTGGAGACATAACTCCGCTTACTTAGCCACTTTTCTTGAAGGCCGACTCCCCCCATCCTACTAAGGGCAGCTGGTTTCAAAGCTCTCTATGTTCTGGTATTTGTGTACTGTGCTAGGTCCAAGGGGGATCTTGAAGTAGCACTAAGAAAGGATATGAAGTTAATGAAATGGCCCAAATCCCAAGCCTGGAGCTAGTTCCTGGGGCAGGTCCAACAGGCATCAGGAAGGGGAAAGACTGAGGGCAAGATCATGCTCTGCTCATGCCAGACTCCACGATCTCTCCTCACTCACAAGTGTGGCCGGCACCTTCAACATGTCTGTTTTCCATTTTTTTTTTTTTAAAGATAGGGTCTTGTCTCATCTGTCACCCATGCTGGAGTGCAGTGGTGTAATCACTGCTTACTGCAGCCTTGACCTCCTGGGCTCAAGCAATCTGCCCACTTAGCCTCCTGAGTAGCTGGGACCATAGGTCTGTGCCACCACACCTGACTAATTTTTAAAATTTTTCGTAGAAACAGTCTCACTATGTTGCCCAGGCTGGTCTTAAACTCCTGGGCTCATAAGATCCTCCTGCCTTGGCCTCCCAAAGTGCTGGGATTACAGGCGTGAGCCTCTACACAAAGCCCACTTCTGTTTTCAGAGAAGAACTCTCTTTTCCTTGCCCCAGTTACCTCCAGGAGAAGCAGGGTTTCCTGTTCTGTCCACTCACGAGTGGCACTGGCTGCAGCTTTGCTCTGCAGGGGAAACACAGGCAGGTCAGGAGAGAGGAGCCTGTGATCTCAGAGGAGCGAACGTTCTCTACCCCTAAAGTCGGCTCGCACATCCTACCTTGGAGGGGACATTCTTTTTTGTGTACATGTCTGTGCGCAGCCCAAAGTTTTGCATGTCTGTTGGTTTCTCTTTGCCTTTGTCGGGAAAGTTGAGCATTTGTTGGGAAGCAGAGGTCTGCTATTTGTGGAGGGAAAGAAAGAGGTAAGTACAAGTGACCAGTGGGAGCCAGGGCCTGACAGAGAGAAAAAACAGACAGAAGGAGCTTCTTTCCCAAAGCCAGGGACACCCCTGGGTGGGACTTCCTCCCTTACTGCTGTAATTCCTCTGCTCTCATGTCTCTTCTTCCCGGGCAGGGGCCCCCCAATAAAGGGGCAAATGAGCAGCCCAGCGGGGTCTGCACCCCACCTACCAGCTCTGGCTTGCCCTTAGCCGTCTCTGGCACCAGGTCATCCAGCTCTTTGCCCTTTCGCCCAGCCTTGGTATCAGCATCAACCTGGCGGCCCTGGGGGACAGAGCTTGGCGTCATGGAGGCTGGGTAGGAAATGACTGGGCCAAGGCCCTCGAAGCCTCAAGACCAAATGCTGGGTGGCCCGCAAGCTCTGGGGGCACTCATGCCACTGTTCCATGTTCCCTTCATGATTAATAAGACATGTTGTTGGCATGATATCTATTTATATTCACATTATCTTTACAGATTCTCTTAGGAGCTGGACAGTTAGGTTCTAATCCTAGATTTGGTACTCTGTGACCTTGGGCAAGCCACATAACCTTCCTCCTAATTTTTGTAATGGATGAAGTGGAAATGAAAAAAAAAATGAAGGTGATAATTATGAGGCAAAAATGAAAAAATGTGGGAAAGATGACAGAGTTTAAAAATTTCATGCAAGTTAATTTTAAGCCATTTTTCTCTATCTATTGAATCTCCTACATTAGCCTGTCTGCTCCTTGAATAAAAGGATCATGTCTTCTCCCTCAGCAGTTACAGCCTTAAGTACAAAGGCTAAGAGAGGGCGCTAAACACATGGGGCTGATTCTTGTGGCCCTTTGCATCCCATGGAAAAGGAAGAAGCCTCAACACACTCCTGAACCACTACCCTAAAAACCAGAAAAAGAAAAGCCCAAAGAAGCCCAATCTTCCCAACCCGCCCTGTCCCCACAGAACCTCACCCTACCTGCGGGGTCTTGGGCTGCAAAGGCACCAGCCCTGATGGTGTGTCAGCCAAGACATGGAAGTGAGAGGTAGGTGGGGGCCCCATTGGGGTTGGTCGACTCTCAGCATCCACCTGATAGTTAATAAGACCCCATTGTTCTAGGAAGGCATGGACCCTGTATGGAGAGGGCAGAGACAGGGTCACACAGATAGTCAGAAAGCTGCATTAGGAGGAGGAAAACTGAGGGGAGAAGTTGGGGCATAAACTCCCTCCCCACCCAACTCTGGCCTTTTCTTCTGTTCATCGTACACCTTAGGAAATTTCACTACAATTTTTCATCTACCACCTAAATGCCAGTGACACCCAGATCTACATCTGCAGCCTGGGCCAATCTCTATATCCACCTACCTACTGGACATTTCTTCCTGAATAGCTAGCAAAACTGAACCAGTTTTTCTTTCTTTTTTTTCCTTAGAGAGGCTGAGTGTAGTGGTGTGATCACCGCTTACTGCAGTCTCCACCTCCAGGGCTCAGGTGATCCTCCCACCTCAGTCTCCTGAGTCACTAAGACCACAGGCACATGCCACCACACCTAGCTAATTTTTTACATTTTCTGTAGAGATGAGGTTTCGCCATTTTTGCCAGGCTGGTCTTGAACTTCTGGGCTCCAGTGATCCTCCCACCTTGGTCTCCTAAAGTGTTTGGATTACAGGGTGAACCACCATGCCTGGCCTGAATCAGTATCTTTCAATTACAGACGTGCTCCTTCTCTGTCCTTTTTTTTTTTATTTTGAGATGGAGTCTCACACTGTCACTCAGGCTATAGTGCAGTGGCGCGATCTCGGCTCACTGCAATCTCCACCTCCTGGGTTCAAGCAATTCTCCTGCCTCAGCCTCCCGAGTACCTGGGACTACAGGCGTGTGCCATCATGCCCAGCTAATTTTTTGTATTTTTAATAGAGACAGGGTTTCACCATGTTGGACAGGATGGTCTCGATCTCACCTCGTGATCCGCTCGCCTCGGCCTCCCAAAGTGCTGGGATTACAGGCGTGAATCACCGAGCCTGGCCTCTTTGTCCTTTATTCTACCCTTCAGAAAATGCCACTGCTAATCTCTCAAGTCATTCATTCCCTAAACCTGTACTTCGCCTTTCTCTAGAGGTGTTTTTTTCTGCCTGCTCCTCTGTGTTCCTTACTGGCATCTCTACGACTGCCAGAACAAATCCATAGACAGACATTCTCATGTACCCCCTTCTCCTCAGCCACAAGACCCACCTCATGATGGCACAGACATCACCCGCTAGGTTTCGGCGGCAGGCAGTAGAGGTAAGATACTCTTGAGGGTTCAGTCGGTAAGTGTCAATCATAAAGTTTCGATAGGCCAGGTAGCTTAGAATAGAGAAAGGAACAACAAGAAGAAAAATAAATGTTTGTTAAAGGGTTGAAGGGTAGGAAAAAGTGGTAAGAGAGCTAATGACTTCTGCATGACAAAGATAGAAAAAAGTAGATTATTTGACTCAATATGCCTAGTGCCTACTATATGCTAGATGTAAGGATTTCATCTTACTTTTCCCTGATGGGATTTTCTTTAGATAAATGAATTATCTCCTTGGCTATACTTAGGGATATTTCATACAATTTTTTTTTGAGATCCAGTTTTGCTTTTGTTGCCCAGGCTGGAGTGCAATGGTGTGATCTTGGCTCACTGCAACCTCTGCTTTCCAGCTTCAATTCTCCTGCCTCAGCCTCCCAAGTAGCTGGGATTATAGGCATGCACCACCATACTCGGCTAATTTTGTATTTTTAGTACAGACAGGGTTTCTCCATGTTGGTCAGCTGGTCTTTAACTCCCGACCTCAGGTGATCCACCCGCCTTGGTCTCCCAAAGTGCTGGGATGATTATAGGTGTGAGCCACCAAACCTGGTCACTTTATACAATTTTTTTATTAAAAAAAAATTTTTTTTTGGAGACAGAGTCTCACTATATTGCTAAGGCTAGAGTACAGTGGTGCAATCTCTGCTCCCTGCAACCTTCATCTCCCGGGTTCAAGTGATTCTCCTGCCTCAGCCTCCCAAGTAGCTGGGACTACAGGCGCCTGCCACCACGCCTGGCTAATTATTTTTGTCTTTTTAGTAGAGATGGTTTTCACCATATTAGCCAGGCTGGTCTCAAACTCCTGTCCTTGTGCTCCACCCACCTTGGCCTCCCAAAGTGCTAGGATTACAGGCATAAACCACTGTGCCCGGCCTATACAATTTTTAAACAAGGAATTAGAAGCTAAGAAAAAGTACTCAGCTGGGCACAGTGGCTCACACCTGTAATCCCGGCACTTTGGGAGGCTGAGGCGGGAGAATCACCTGAGGTCAGGAGTTCAAGACCAGCCTGACCAATATAATGAAACCCGTCTCTACTAAATATACAAAAATTGGCCGGGCATGGTGGCATGCACCTATAATCCCAGCTACTTGGGAGGCTGAGACAGGTGAATCACTTGAACCTGGGAGGTGGAGGTTGCAGTGAGCTGAGATTGCACCATTGCATTCCAGCCTAGGCAACAAGATCAAAACTCTGTCTCCAAAAAAAAAAAAAAAAAAAAAAAAAAAGGCTGGGCATGGTGGCTCATGCCTGCAATCCTCCGCAATTTGGGAGGCCAAGGTGGGCGGATCACGAGGTCAGGAATTCGAGACCAGCCTGGCCGACATGGTGAAACCCTGTCTCTACTAAAAATACAAAATTAGCTGGGCCTGGTGGCGGGCGCCTGTAATTCCAGCTACTCGGGAGGCTGAGGCAGGAGAATCACTTGAACCTAAGAGGTAGAGGTTGCAGTGAGCCGAGACCACATCATTGCACTCCAGCCTGGGTGACAGGGCAAGACTCCATCTCAAAAAGAAACTCCAACTCAGATGCTAAAAGGAAGTCCTTATTCATGCACACAGCTAGTCAGCATAACATGGTAAAAAACATACGTTTTGAAGTTGAAAAGATCTAAGTTCAAATCCTAGTTCCACCATGAGGACCTTGGCAATTTACTTCAATTTTTTAAAACCTCAATTTCCTCATGTGTAAAATGGAATGTCTGTTGAGAATGAGAGGTCTATAAAGTAGGAGTACAGTGCCTGGCACACCGTAGGGGCTCAAAAAAATGGCAGCTATATGTGGTACAGTGTAAAGTTTCAGAACATGGGTCAGATTAAAGGATTCAGATCCTGGTTTTACTTACTAGCTCTGTGACTTTATGCAGGTGACCTGACTCCTCTATATCCTATCTGTCAACTGAAAATGATACCCACCTCTAAGGTCGACATAAAGATTAAATTACTCAATGTATGTTGGACATTTAGGATAGTGCCTGGGAGTTAGTAAGCTCTCAATAAATGTAGGCAATTATCATCATTTAGTATTTTATACCAAGAGTTCAGTTCTTACTCCATCCCTGACTGCATGTCATGTTGAATTCATTTCACCTGATCACGACTTCTTTTCACACATACTGCTTTCCCCAGGAAGAGAAGAAGAGAGAACCATACCAAACTATAGGAAAACACATGGAGGGACCCCCAGACAGAGGAAGCTGTGGAATAGTTGGGAAGAAAACTTGTTTAGTTCTCAGTCTCACCACCCTCATCAATGTGGTTATCTTGAAGTATCCCTAACCAAAGAAGATTGTCAAGTCTTATCCAAAGCCAAGCAGGTTTGGCCTGAGGCAAAATCTTGAAGGTGATGAAGACTTTTGAGCCCCAAACCACCCATACTTTATTTGTTCATTAAATTTTTAGAGATGGGATCTTGCTGTGTCACCAAGGCTGGAGTGCAGTGGCATGATCATGGCTCACTGCAGCCTCAAACTCCTGGGTTCAAGTAATCCTCCCATTTCAGCTTCCCAAGTAGCTGGGACCACAGGCATGCCCCACCATGCCCAGCTAATTTTTTTTCCCCACTTCTTTAGAGATGGGAGTCTTGCTATGTTGCTCATGCTATTCTTGAACTCCTGGCCTCAAGCAATCCTTCTGTCTCACCGTCGCAAGTAGCTGGGATGATTTACCGTTGTGAGCCACTGTGGCTCCTACATTTCTTTCCCAGAGAGCCCTCTCCATCCCTTAATTCATATAAATGGGTCTTCTATTAGTTCCTTCTCTTGTTTTTCTATCAAAACCTACTCTCAGGAACCAGCCTGGTAATAGTAATTTACACTTTAATCAAAACGATTACATTTTCTGGGGATATCTGCAATATAGACAATTATCAGTAATTATGGATTGAAAGGCTCTATACCCTGTTAAAAAGAATTTGAGGCACTGGAGTAGGTACTTATTATGTATAGAACATGCTTAATATCACCCTTGGGCAAATCCTAAAGAACATGTGTCTACATGCTGGGTCAGGGCTGCCTAAGGGGCAGATACTGTATCTTTGTAAGCCTATCACAGTGCCTGGCTAGCGAAAGGAGCTCAAGAAATGTTTGCTAAACTGAATGTTACTGGATCAGGAAGGGTGAATCAGGGGACAGGAGGGAGAAGGAGAAATATGAGCTGAGATTTCCTTACATCTCTGGAGTCTTGGACTTGTTCTTGCCGTTGAAGAACTCAGGAAGAGCCCTCCGCTCAATGGCATGAACGCTGCAAGAGAAGCCAGAGTGGTTTCAGAAGAAGGCACTGGTGAAGGGATGGGGGCCCCAAAGGGAGGAAAACCCTAGAAGGAAGAGAAGGAAAAGAGCTCGAAATTGCTGGAAGTAATTAGAAGCTTGGGGAGAACATCCCACCAGGGCTGTAAGCCTCAAAAGGAAACCAGGAGCTCCCCTAAAACTAAAGTGTACTCTGGTCTATCTGGCTGAGGAAGAAATAACTCATTTGGAGGAGGCAGGGAGAACAGCCTGTTGACCCCTGGAGGCAGGGAAATAGGGCTCAGTGAGAAGCTGGGGCAGCCATACCTATTGTAGTCGAACCAGGCCGCATAGCTGGGAATGATGATGTGGTGGGTCTGTTCAGTCACGTTGTCTTCATGCAGATCTGGATTCTTGGTCTGCTCCCCCTTGTTCCCCGTACTGTTCTCATCTTCATCCTACAAGTATGGAGGTTGCTGGACACTCAGCATTCCTGTTTCCTCCCTAGCAACCCTCTGCTTCTCCCACACCCCAGGAATGTGGACACTAAAAATGGGTGATGGGACTGAGCAGTCATGGGCGCCTGGACTCTGAAAGCGTCAGAGTTTTGAACAACAGCTAGAATTAGTCTAGGGTGAGAAAAGTCTGGGCAGTGAAAAGTTTGGGCAGAATGAACTTTATAATCACAAATAAGAATCACGTAGAGAGGTAGGGCCTCTCTAAACTGGCTCCACCTTGCCCGTTGTCTCCATGCTTTCATCTTCCTGTTCATCTGAAAGAGAAAGACAGCAAAATGTAAGGCTGGAGCCAGGGCAAGAAAGCCCTACCAAAAGCCCATCAGGCTAGCAAAAAGGGGGCAGATGAGCCCTCCCCTCCCCTTGGCTCTGACTGCCTTGCTCAAGAGTTTCCCATCTTACCCAGGTCAGTCATGGTGCCGCCTTTGACTGGGGCTGACTCCGAGTCTTTCTTTGTGTTGACTGCCAAAACAGAGAGTCATTTTATCAGACAGGTTATGCCTAATCCAAGTCTTCAATTTAATAATTCCAGAGATCCTACTTTCTCCAAAAATTTTCTCCATCTGATCTCAAAATACAGTAACTCTCTCCAGTCACAATTATTCTAGAGCTTGAAACTTGCTTGCTACTTTCCCCACCTCTCTAACCAAAAATCAATTTATTTATCTATGTACATTCATAAATCATTTTTGTCTTTGATAGGCCCTGATCTCCATCTATATATCTGTAAGCTTTTAATGGTCTGATACCGAGTCTTCACTCTGTAGAAGAGTGGTTAGGTGTTAAACATTTTTGAAAGCAGGGGATACTTTCCTCAACTGAATTCATATGTATATCCTCAGGAGCAAACATAGAGAGGAGAGCTGATTGATGAGGAGGTGGAAGGCAGAACTCCTCTCAGTGGCACCCCTAATCCTACCCCTGAAATACACTCCTGGAATACCTGGGGCAAGTCTATGGAATACAGACTGTAAACCAGTACTGGTAGAGCAATGGTTTCCAAAGTGGGGTTCTCACATAGGATGCAAAAGATGACCCACTGCAATTCAGGAACAGAATATCAGAACTTCTCTTCATGTTTGTTTTTATCATTCTTTACATTTTTAATTTTTTAGATATGTGTTTTATAACATTCCAACAGTAGTGGCTTAACAGTACATGTACAAAATTTATGCTAATATATGTGTGTGTGTGTGTGTGTGTGTGTGTGTGTGTGTGTGTGTGTGTGTGTATACATATTTTTGAGATGGAGTCTCACTCTGTTGCCCAGGCTGGAGTGCACTGGTGCGATCGCAGCTCACCACAACCTCTGCCTCCCAGGTTCAAGCAATTCTCCTGCCTCAGCCTCCTGAGCAGCTGGGACTATAGGCACATACCACCATGCCCGGCTAATTTTTGTATTTTTAGTAGAGATGGGGTTTCACTATGTTGGCCAGGCTGGTCTCATACTCCTGACCTCATAATCCGCCAGCCTCAGCCTCCCAAAGTTCTGGGATAACAGGCGTGAGCCACAGCACCTGGCTTTTTTTCTTTTGAGGTGGAGTTTTGCTCTTGTCGCCCAGGCTGGAGTGCAGTGGCGGGATCTTGGCTCACTGCAAACTCAACCTCCTGGGATCAAGCAATTCTCCTGCCTCAGCCTCCTGAGTAGCTGCTGAGATTATAGGCGCCCACCACCACACCTGGCTAATTTTTGTATTTTTAGTAGAGATGGGGTTTCACCATGTTGGCCAGGCTGGTCTTGAACTCTTGACCTCAGGTGATCCGCCCACCTCAGCCTCCCAAAGTGCTGTGATTACAGGTGTGAGCCACCGTGCCTGGCCATGCTCAAATATATTTCACTGTCGAAAGCACATAATGAGTTTGGAGACAACTACTATCAGGCACAAAGCACAGTCCACAACTCAGATATGGATATAAAGTTAGAGGATTTCCATGGTAACAAATATAATTCTAATAACCAACTAAATTTAAGGAAAAGATCCTGTAGACTGCGAGGTGGACCTGAGAAATCAGCTCACTCGGGGCTTGGTAAAGGAGAGTCAGGAAAGGGAGCGAGGCTGGATCCCAGGAGCTCAGCCTGGCCTGTACCTGTTTTGGGAAGTGTCACCTCTTCTACATTGGGGACTGGTGAGGGCTCGTCCATGTCCTTTGTCAGGTCTTCTTGCTCCTCTTCTCTGTGACCACGCTTTGACTTAGTGTAAGGTGTTGAGGGACTGGGAAGGAAAGAGAGTGAAAGAGAACACAGTCATCCTTGGACAAGGAGTCCCTGGAAGTTGAAGTTCAAGGGAAGGGAAGTGACAGAGAATCCCAAGGGTAGAGCTGAGTACAAACAGAAGCCAGTAATTACAGAGTAATGGGAAGTGGCAAAGGCTTTTCATTTGACTACTGGGGCCAGGACCAGAACTAACAACTAAACAGCTAAAAAATCTCCTCATCTTCCCTCTCAAGACACCTGCAGTATTATGGCACACCCAGGTCAGGGCCAGGTGGTTAAAGGAAGGGATTTGGCTTTCCTTCCTTCAACACAATGTGGAGAGAATGGTGAACTCAGGGGCAGGCTAGGGGCTGGCACACCCTTTCTTAGCATTTTTCTTCTTTGCTTCTGGGGTTGGTGAAGGAGAAGGGGAGCGCTTCCTCTTCTTATAGTTTCCCCCCTTCTTGTCCCGCCGATCTGAATCTGGGCTGTTCACCTATAGGATGGAGAATCAGGACAAATGTCAGCATACAATCCCCAATGAAGACTTTTTCTGAGACTTATGCTAAGGACATCTGGAAAAAAGAACAGGGTTTGTCACCTCATCTGTCAACGTCTTGGCTGAAATCTTCTTTCGGCGGGAGACAGGGTTTTTGTCATCATTTACTTCATAGTCTTCCTCATTCATCCATTCATTGAATGTGTCAGTGTCCAAGATCCACTTTGCATGAACCTAAAGTACGAAGGCAGATCATGCCGCAGAGAAGCTCCATCTGCGGAACCTTAACAGAAAAAGCCCAAGGACACAGGAGCCTCTGTTTCACTTCCAAAGAGTAGACTGGTCCTGGCATTCTTTTGTGGGAAGCAGGGATACAAGAAAAGCTCACCTTCCTAGGTTTCTCAGGAGTGGGAGCATCTTCCACAGATGCTTCAATTTCACTCGCTGGGATCCATGTGTCATAACTGCCATGGGAAATTGGGCATACAGTAGAATCAATTAGATGGAGTTGTGGAAAAGTAAAGTGCAGATCTTTTACCCTTTCCATTTGCAGAAAGTATTGGGTTGTTGGCTTATTTTTTTGGTATTCTATTCATCATAAAGTAATAAACGCCCATTACAAAACATTTCAAAAATAGAGAATGAAAAGAATCACCCTTACACAACTACTCTTGACACTTGTATATATATTTTTCCACAGTAATTTTTTTTTTTTGAGATGGAGTCTCGCTGTCACTCTGTCACCCAGGCTGGAATGCAACGGGGTGCTCAGATCACTGCAACCCCCACCTCCTGTCTTCAAGCAATTCTCCTGCCTCAGCCTCCTGAGTAGCTGGGATTACAAGTGTCGACCCCTGTGCCCGACTAATTTCTGTATTTTTAGTAGAGAAGCAGTTTCACCATCTTGGCCTGGCTAGTCTCAAACTCCTGACCTTGTGATCCACCCACCTCAGCCTCCCAAACTGCTGGGATTACAGGCATGAGCCACCACGCCGGGCCGGGGTTTTTTTGTTGAGACAGGGTCTCACTTTGTTGTCTGCGCTGGTCTTGAACTTCTGGCCTTTAGTGATCCTCCTGCCTTGACCTCCCAAACTACTAGGATTACAGACTGAGTTACTGTGTCTGGTCCACAATTTTGTTATTACCTAGTTATAATCATATTGATGATATTTTACATGCTACTTTTTTTTTTTTTTTTTTTGAGACAGGGTCTTGCTCTATTGCCCAGACTGAAATGCAGTGGTGCAATGATGGCTCAATGCAGACTCAACTTCCTGGGCTCAAGCAATCCTCCCGCCTCAGCCACCCAAGTAGTTAGGACTACAGGTGCATGCCACCACGCCCAGCTAATTTCTGCATTTTTTTTTTTTTTTGTAAAGACAGAGTTTTGCCCAGATTGGTCTCATACTCCTGGGTTTAAACAATCTGCCCGCTGCAGCCTCCCCAAGTGCTGGGATTATAGACATTAGCCACGGTACCCAGCCTACATATTAGAGGGATAAGTCAATGCACCCAGCCTACATGTTTTGTTTTGTTTTGTTGAGACAGAGTCTTGCTCTGTCACCCAGGCTGGAATACAGTGGTGAGATCTCAGCTCACTGCAACCTCCCCTGCTCAGGTTCAAGTGATTCTCCTGCCTCAGCCTTCCAAGTAGCTGGGACTACAGGGGAGCGCCACCACACCTGGCTGTTGTTGTTGTTGTTGTTGTTGTTGTTGTTGTTGTTGTTTTTCCGGTATTTTTAGTAGAGATGGGGTTTCACCATGTTGCCCAGGCTGGTCTTGAACTCCTGACCTCAGGTGATCCGCCTGCCTTGGCTTCCCAACATGCTGGGACTACAGGTGTGAGACACCACGCCAGGCCTACGTGCTACTTTTTGCAATGAATAATAATATTCACCTATAAATTATCCATGTTATTTCACATCACTTTAAAGGCTGCATAATAGCCCACTGAGTAGATATACAAATTTACTGAAATATTTTCCTACCGTTAGACATTTAGACTGTTTCTAACATTTACACTGGGATAACCATTTTACACAAAAAGCCTCAATCCTTTTAGCCTAAGCCTTGTCCAATAAGTCCAAACCTCCCCCAAGACAGAGGTTCACTTAATAGGTGACAGGAGAACCAGTTAAGTAATCTAAAAATAACTCTGAAAGAGTGGCTCCTTGCTCTGCAAGATGTTCTAGGGCTTCTGGGTCTGGCTCTTATACTTAAACCTGCCCCAGGAACCCATCCTCACCTGTCAGGATAGTAGCCCCAGTGCAGAAGAACCTGCTTATCCCTCTTCATGACTGGTCGTACCCATTCCTCTGGGGATAGAGGCAGAGAAGGGAGAGAGATAAGCTAAAGAGGGACACACAAAAATACTGTACATAAGCCCTAACTAAAGTGCTCTCCTGTTGTAGCAGGGGACTTGGTAACAGGAACTTAAGGAGGTAGGAGGATTCAATATTGAAAGAGAAGCCCAGGTACTGAATGGTGATCTTAGTCCTCTGCCTCCTACTCCAAGCCATCCACTCAAATAGCCAGAAAAAACCAGGCCTCACCTTCTTCTAGATTCCCTGGGACAGGATACACAACATGGGAGGCGTTGTTCTTATCCTCAGTGACTGTTCCCTGGATGGTACAAGGAGAAGCAGGTAAATTACGGTCCCCTCTGAATTACTCAAAGTTTAGTCACAGAGCTGCCTTCCTAATAATATTTTGCTTAGAATGATATTAAGTTAGTTTGCATTCTCTAAGCACATGCCAGCTAAGTGGCAGAGGGAAATAGCTGGAATTGTGCTAATAATGCAGAAAAGTCAAAGAATTAAAAATTGTTACAAACAATCCTCTGAACAGACAATCTACACATGGGGAATTTAAAGTCAACTGTATGTCACTATCAATGACATCTGTTCATTATTATAAAGTTCCAAAGAGCAGGAATTTCATTTATCTGAAATCAAGCAATCTCTAGCTCAGTGGAAGTGGATACTATTTTCCCCTAGGCCAACACAGTCTCTAGGAATAGTAATGCAAATCTGTCAGGACTGAAAAATGGGAGAAGCGGACAGAAAAAGACTCAAGGCTTTAACTGTACTCTTTTTCCAAGTAGACAGAGAAACCTCTGAAGTAGAAAACATGGTAATGCAGGGCTGCTGCTTGGTATGGAAAACATAGGAAAAGAGTCATGGAGTTTCTGAAACCTTCCCTGACCAGACCATTTACCTGGTGTCTCTTGATAATGTCCTTTAATTTCCCTAGTAGTTTGGGCTCAATTTCTGGGCACAGAAAAATGTTAGGTCGAGACAAGCAATTATTCTGTGGAGAGAAGAAACAGAATGAGATTATGGGAAAGAAGTGCTTCAGATTCTCACTGAGGGACGAGAGATAAATAGGGGATATGCCTATTACCTGCACCAAGGACTTCTCAATGGTCATAAACATTTCCACATTGCGGTCCATGCGTGACGGATTCTGGAAATCGTAACGCCGCCTTGTGAAGAGGCAATAATCTAATGAGTGGTATAGCTCTGGTGTGCAGATGAGGTGAAGGCATGGCGCGATCTCAGCTCACTGCAACCTCCGCCTCTCAGGTTCAAGTGATTCTCTTGCCTCAGCCTCCTGATTCCTTAGGATTACAGCCGCGTGCCACTACACCCAACTAATTTTTGTATTTTTAGTGGAGACCGGGTTTCACCATGTTGCCCAGAATGGTCTCGATCTCGACCTTGTGATCCGCCTGCCTCGACCTCCCAAAGTGCTGGGATTACAGTTGTGAGCCACGGCACCTAGCCTTTTTTTTTTTTGAGACGGAGTCTTGCTCTGTAGCCCAGGCTGGAGTGCATGGTGGGATCTCGGCTCACTCCGCCTCCCGAGTCCTGGTTCAAGCAATTCTCCTACCTCAGCCTCCCAAGTAGCTGGGATTACAGGCACAAGCCACCATGCCCAGCTAAGTTTTGTATTTTTGAGTAGAGATGGGGTTTCACCATGTTGGCCAGTCTGGTTTTGAACCCCTGATCTCGTGATCCACCCGCCCTGGCCTCCCAAAGTGCTGGGATTACAGGCATGAGCCACTACGCCCAGCCTTTTTTCTTTCTTTTTTTTTTTTTTTGAGACAGAGTCTTGCTCCATTGCCAGGCGCCAGGCTGGAGGGCTGTGGCGCGATCTTGGCTCCCTGCAACCTCCGCCTCCCGGGTTCAAGCCATTCTCCTGCCTCAGCCTCCGGAGTAGCCCAGGTGACCCTCGCGGGCCACCACACCTAGCTTTTAGTAGAGATGGGGTTTCATCATGTTGGCCAGGTTTGTCTCAGATTCCTGACCTCAAGTGATCTGCCCACCTCAGCTTCCCAAAGTGCTGGGATTACAGGTGGGAGCTACCATGCCCAGCCATGACTTCTTAATATGGGAAATTAGGAGGCAAGCTTGCTCACAGCTGTTGCCAAAATCACCTGGGATCTGAGGTTCACTGATCTCAACTCCATGAATCACTCTCTGTGCTTATTCCAAAGGGACAAAAAAAGGTTTGAGATGCCAACCGAAGAATCCCTTTTCCTCTACAAAACACACACTGATACTCACACACTCACTCTTGGAGACTGTTTTGGCTCTGACTCCCAACCATTTCTCTGACCTAGTAAGTCAGGTCTACTGACCTAGCAAAATAGACTCACAAGAATTTCTACCCCAGAAAGACCCCAGGGAGTCAAAACAGGGGATTTCCTCTAAACTAAATGTAAGAAGAATAGAGAAAATCATCTCACCATCCCTGGTCACTCTTGAATTTGTAGGCAGCTGCAAGAATGTGGCACAAGGAGCCCCCAGCTTTGAAATCTAGGAAACATTTGATCTACAAAATTAAAATACAGAAGAAGTGTGTCAAGGTTCCATTGTAAATTCTCTCATAACTTAATAATCCTTTCACAAAATCCCATGCTGAACTGATATCCCTCCCTCTCTCTCTCTCTCTCTCTTTTTTTTTTTGAGACTGAGTCTCACTCTCGTGCCCAGGCTGGAGTGCAATGGTGTGATCTCAGCTCACTGCAACCTCTGCCTCCCGGGTTCAAGCAATTCCCCTGCTTCAGCCTCCCGAGGAGATGGGATTACAGGTACCCACCACCACGCCCGGCTAATTTTTGTATTTTTAGTAGAGACGGGGTTTCACCAAGTTGGCCAGGATGGTCTCAATCTCAACCTTGTGATCCACCTGTCTCAGCCTCCCAAGGTGATGGGATTACAAGTATGAGCCACTGTGCCCGGACTCTTTTTTTTTTTTTTTGAGACGGAGTTTTGCTCTTGTCACCCAGGCTGGAGTGCAATGGTGCAATCATGGCTCACTGCAACCTCCAAATCCTGGATTGAAGTCATTCTTCTGCCTCAGCCTCCTGAGTGCCTGAGATTACAGGCACCTGCCACCGCACTCGGCTAATTTTTTTATTTTTTTAGTAAAGACGGGTTTTCACCATGTTGGCTAGGCTGGTCCTAAACTCTTGACCTCAGGTAATCCACCCACCTTGGCCTCCCAAAGTGCTGAGATTACAGGCGTGAGCCACAGAGCCAGCAGATCTCCCTTTCAAAGCTAAGAGGGAGAGTTTTTTTTTTTTTTTTTTTTTTTTTCTGAGATGGAGTTTCACTCTTGTCGCCCAGGCTGGAGTGCAGTGGCGTGATCTTGGCTCACCGCAATCTCTGCCTCCTGGGTTCAAGTGATTCTCCTGCCTCAGCCTCCTGAGTCACTGGTATTACAGGCATGCGCTACCATGCCCGACTAATTTTGTATTTTTAGTAGAGATGGGGTTTCTCCATGTTGGTCAGGCTGGTCTCAAACTCCTGACCTCAGGTGATCTGCCCGCTTTGTCCTCCCAAAGTGCTGGGATTTCAGGCATGAGCCACCTTGCCCAGCCTCAAAGCTGAAATTCTTTAACCCCCATGCCATTGCATCATGTGGCCTGGAAGAGGGGAGTGAAAGAAACCAATATATACTAACACTTTACTGAATTACTTCAGGTACTGCTATAGAAATCCTACAAGGTAGATTTACTAATCCCATTCAGAGATGAAGGAACCAAGACTGATGAATGTTGCCCAAGGTCACAGAGCCACGAAGTGGCAAAGCCAGGATGTGAATACAAGCCCATGCAAATCCAAATCTCAAGTCCCCTTTTCATCATACCATGAGAGACTTGTGGACTAATCCCAGGCAAGCTGCATAAAGTATTACTAAGACAAAAGGAATGGTAAATTGGGGACTAGGCCAAGCCAATAATGCCCTGACCAGGGATAGGAATGGCAGAATTTCAAAAATTACAAAATTCACAAATTTTTTAAAAAATACAACTCTCCAGTTTGAAGGATTCACCACCAGCCCCCCACCCTCCCCCCCGACTTCTGCACTCACCGGCAGTTTAGTGAGCGGTGCATTGCTGACATGTTTGCCAAAAACTTCTTCCTGAAATTGTAGCAACTGTACAACCAGGCTAGACAGGGACTTGTTGGTGGGTGGTTCAGCTTGTATATACTAGGGAAAAAGAGGGAAAGGAAAGAAAACAAAGAAAAAGAGACCCCAGATGAATTGTCCACTATCTCCCATATTTCTCCCCCAGGGGCTCTGGAAGCATTTGGAGTAGAGAAAATAGTGCCTTTCACTCCATTTAGTTTCTATAAAGAAAATGGCAGAAGGGACGCCCTGGACACCCTAACCAGGAAGCCAAAATACTGCTGCCACCAGCCCAGGTGGCAGTGTGGGGGGAAGAGGGAAGCTTACTATTCATCCTTAACTACACTCTGAAATTGGAGTTGCAGGACCCTATTACTTTAGCACCTCATCTTCAGCCTACAGCACTAAGGGCTGTAAAATTCTGGAGGTTTATAGAGGTCAGGTCATGGAAGCAATACCTTTGGGGCTCTAAGAGAGACGAAAGCGTATTTCTTAGGGGAACTCTGTGTAAAGCCAAGATTCCCCCTATAATGTAGCCTAACAAGAAAAGGTCAAGGAAGTGAAGGAGGGCAAGCTGACTGAGAGAGTGAGCTTGTGCATTTTGCTTCTGAAGACTGGGTATAAATGTCTTCATAAGCCCTCTTAGACAGGAAGGGCCATCGGCTACCCAGCCTGATGGAGAAGAGCAAGACATCTACCCTGTCGGGGGAAACTGTATCTGAGACAAGTAACCCTGGCCCTGCTTCGGCGTTTCCACACTATGCTACCTAGTAGCATCCTAGCCTTCCATTCTAATCTGAAGCTGAGCCAGGAGACTTTCTTTTTACCTTTTGACCTGTTTTCTCCACCCTCATCACAAAGAAGACAGCACCTCTCAGTGAGAGGTGAAAAGAGATCTGTGAAGGGAAAGGTAAATGACAAAGAGCTAAGAGCACGGAAGCTGAACCAGGTCACAGCTGTCAATCACCCCAAGGCCACAGGCTAAGCCCCTAGCCTGATCTCCCTGCAAAAGGTCAAAAGACCTGGGAACAAGAGCCTCACAAAAGGGCAGAGACCAGCCATAGAAACAGCAGCTGCTTGTCAGGATTCTGACACCCAGAGAGACCCCAAGGGCAGGGCTAGTCTCAGAACCAGGATCAGTAGGAAGTTCTCCTAAGCCACTAAGCACACTTCTGACGAGTTGCAAAGCCGACAGGAAGAACCGGGGAGCTGAAAGAAAGCCACAAAGAGAACCCCCCTCTGGGAGTAGTGAGAAAGAAGAGAGGCAGACCATTTCCAGAGAAAACTAGGCCTAGAGACAAAGACGACACCAGGAAGAGGTTTGGTAGAAAAGACAGGTAAGGATTCCTGAACCCTTTGTTCACACCTTATGATCTCCAGTTCTGGGGTTTGGGGGTGAGGGGCTAGAGACAGAAAGCTCACCCTAACCTCTGGACCCCAAACCCACGGTATTGCAAAGCTAGGTTGCAGGGTGACTTCATTGTAAAATCGAGGAAAGGTTTCAGAAGGGGCCGCTACCAGTAACTCCTATACCCCGGCTCCCTGAGAGATTCTGCGTCCCCTTAGATGAAGGTGGGGGATGAGCGGCGGAGACAGGTGATCCCAGGGTGGGGACCTTTTTCAGGCTGATGAGCAGCCAGCGGCTTGCTGTGTGGCTGTTTACCCTCCTGCTTTCCATCCACTCTCTCTGAACATACACAAAGCACCGGGGAGGCCTCAGCCCCGCTGGTACCTGGCTCCGTGGGGAGCTCTGGCGGGCACGTTCGGGTTTGCGGGGGAGCTCATTGGGCACCCGGTCCACTCCCGGCCGGCCGCCTGCCTCTCCCAGAAAAGCCAGGAGGGCGATGGCTGAGGGGGAAGGTGGGCTAATGGCATCGCGGCCCGCCGGGCAGTGGAGAAAAACAAGGGGCAGAGGGCGCAGCAGTGAGGGCGGGGGCTGGGCTCGGAGGCTGGGGGTGCGGGGAGAGGGAGGCTGGGGGAGGGGCGCGGGCGCGCGAGAGGGCGCGCGGGGGGCTGCTCCTGAGGCCGCGGGGGAGGGGCCGGGGCGGCTGGAGGGTGGGCAGGATCCTGGGGCTGCAGGGCCGCTGTCCCTTTGTCCCGCCCCCGGTCTCCGCGCGGCCCGGCCCGGCCCGCGTACCTTCTTGTAGTTCTTGCCGAGCCACAGCCGCACGTTGTCGAACTGGGTCACGGTGTCCGCGGCCTCATAATACTTCACGTTGGGGCCGCCGTCCTTCTTCCGCACCGCCATCTTCTCGGGCTCGGGCCCCGCCGCCGCCCGCCCCACTCAGCTCAGCTCCCGCCTCCTCTGCCTCCTCCTCCGCCCGCCTCCCGCCGCCTCCCGCCGCCGCGGCCGCCGCCTCCCGCCGCCTGGGCCGGCCCCGGTCCGTGCTGCGCCCCCTGCCGGCAGGCCGGGCGCGGCGGCGGAGCTCCCGGCGCGGGCCGACCCTGGCGGCCTCCCCGGCAGCGGCAGCGGGAGCCTCCGGGGAGGAGGACGCTTCCTGGAGGGGGCGCCATTCTCCAGAGATAGCTCTTACCAGACGGGAAGCCCTTTCCCTCTTTTTGCCTCAGCTCGTCAGTGTCACCTCGCCATCCCACCCCAGGCGGCCGCCCGTCCCCAGAGGACGTAGCCCCGAGTGGCCTCACCTTGAGCATTCCTAACCCCGCGGAGCCCCTCGTCTTCCAAAACCCCAAACCCCTTTCCCCAAAAGTTCCTTCCATCCATTCCCAGGAGTTCCCCATTTAAACTCTTCTGAGTCTCCCTCACCGCTCGCGCCTGGTCCCACCCAGCACCCCCCTCACTTGTTAACCCAAAAGTTCCCTAGCTGCCACCCTGGGGCCCCAGTCCCTTCCCTCAGCTGCTTTCTCCGCAGGCCTCGCCATCGCCTCCTAGGTAGGTGTGAGCTCCTTGAGATCTCGCTCTTCGCTAGGCAGGAGACCCTCCCTTCCTGGGTCACCCGGTTCATCCGACTCTTTTCCTTTGAGTGGCGTAGATAGGAGGTAAGGAGCGAGGGGTGGGGAGTTCTAGGGTGTATGTGTCGCGGCCAGGACCCTGCTTCCCGTTCCCGCGTCCCTCCCTCGGTCGCAGTGCGGACCCCTTCTGTAAGCGCGCGGCAAAGCGCGGTTTTGGAAGTCACGGTGGCCGAGTGGTTAAGGCGTTGGACTCGAAATCCAATGGGGTTTCCCCGCACAGGTTCGAATCCTGTTCGTGTCGAGGGCCTTTTTTTTTTTTTTTTTTTTTTTTTTTTGAGACGGAGTCTTGCTCTGTTGCCCAGGCTGGAGTGCAGTGGCATGCAACCTCTGCCTCCCGGGTTCAAACAATTCCTCTGCCTCAGCCTCCCGAATAGCTAGGACCACAGGAATGTGCAACCAAACCTGGCTAATTTTTGTATTTTTAGTAGAGACTGGGGTCTCACCATGTTGGCTAGACTGTTTTTGAACTCCTGACCTCAGGTGATCCGCCCACCTCAGCCTCCCAAAGTGCTGTGATTACAGGCGCGAGCCACCAGGCCCGGCCTGATGGCGACTTTTTTAACCCCCTTCCCAAATGTAAAGGTAACCCTAGTTCTCGCAACTGTCTTTTGTGCACTTTTCCTTTCTGTCTCCAAAAGGGAAGCTGCCAAAAGGTCTTACCCCTGATTTGGGAGGATGGGAGTGATCTTGGGAAGCTTAATTATGCACGACTGTATTGGCTGCTAGACTGCAAGGCATTTTCAGAATTTTATAACTTCAGGCTTGGTAGGAGAACTTTGCCACATGTCTCATTTTTTTGAGGGCATAGAGAAGGATTTGTTTGAAGGATTACATTTTGTTTGGGAATGTGAGTGGCTGTTTTGCAATATTAGTCAAACCTAGAGTTTCCTCTGAATTTTGTGACCAGAAGTCACACCTTGTAGGTCTGATTACACTGAACAGGGCATTCTCTCATCTGGATTTCCTTGAGGTGTACAGGACTAGAAGGGAATAGCCTATTGAAACATCACTGCAGATGCAGCTAGAGCCAAGTTATGAGAAGATAATTCTTTTTATTGAATGCTTATTGTGTGCCAGGTACTATTTTAAGTTATCTATGTGTATTAACCAAGGAAAGAAATTAATCTCATCTTTAACCCCTAACCCTCTTATACTCATCTTATTCCATTTTTCTTATTCCCTAATTTCTGATTGTGGGGGAGAATCTAGGCTGCTTGTTGAGGATTTTGTTGTTGTTTCGGAGGGTTGTTTTTGAGACAGGCTCCCACTCTGTTGCCCAGGCTGGAGTACAGTGGTGAGATCTCGGCTCATTGCAATCTCAAACTCCCAGGCTGAAGCGATCCTTCCTCCTCAGTAGCTGGGACTACAGGCATGCACCACCACACGCAGCTATCTTTTTGTATTTTTAGTAGAGAAGGGGTTCCAGGATTTCACCATGTTCCGCAGACTGGTTTCAAACTCCTGGACTCAAGCAATCCACCTGCCTTAGCCTCCCAAAATGCTGGATTACAGGCGTGAGTCACCACATCTGTCCGAGGATGTTCTTTTTGTACTTCTTGCACAGCCTTTTCTCCAAAAAGAATCCCAAAGGGCACTGGGCTCAAGGATAATGCATAGAGCTTTCTACACATTTATACCTTACAGTTTCCCACCTTCATACCACTGCTCAGGCTGTTCTTTCCAGCATGACCCTCACACCACCTCCCTGTCCCTCACCTTTAACACTTTCCAAAATCCTTTAGACCCCTCCTCTCTGATGCTCTTGATCACTCCAGCTACCTGTCAGTCCACCACCATCACCATTCACTGAATTGCATAAAAAGACTCTCCCTTGATATGCTAACATAAATATAAAATAAAAACGGGGCCGGGCATGGTGGCTCACACCTGTAATCCCAGCACTTTGAGAGGTTGAGGCAGGTGGATCATGAGGTCAGGAGTTCAAGACCAGCCTGGCCAACAGAGTGAAACCCCATCTCTACTAAAAATACAAAAATTAGCTGGCATGGTGGCCGGCACCTGTAGTCCCAGCTACTTCAGAGGCTGAGGCAGGAGAATCACTGGAACCCAGGAGGTGGAGGGTGCAGTGAGCCAAGATCCCACCACTGCACTCCAGCTTGGGTGACTCACAGCAGCGAGACTCTGTCACACATACAAAATATAATAAAATAAAATAAAAACAAATTCAATTTATTTTACCTTCTAAATATGTCTCAAATCTACTCACTTTTCTCAGGGGTGAGTGCAGGCTGGGCTAGAGCCTTCATTTGGAAAGTAATGGTATTTGTGAGGACCATACGTGGTAATACATATAAAGCTGCACTAAAGCATCCACACTGCAGTCCAGGACCTTAAACCCTTCCATGGCTGCTTTCTGTGTTGCAGGATATGACCCCTTTTTTTTCACCACTCTTCCATATTCACTACATTCTGTCCACTGGCATTCTTTTAGTTCCTGGTAGTTATTTGGCCTTGCTCATGGTGTTCTCTGCCTGGAATAATCTTTCTCTTCCATACTTTCTTTCTATTCATTCTCTACCTAAATGTTGGTTTTCCTGAGGAGTCTTCTCTAACCACTTGTTGCCCACCACATCCTATGCCCTCATCTTTTTTTTTTTTCCGAGACAGAGTTTCACTGTGTTGCCCAGGCTGGAGTGCAGTGGCACAATCTTGGCTCACTACACCCTCCGCCTCCTGGGTTCAAGTGATTCTCCTGCCTCAACTCCTGAGTAGCTGGGATTACAGGCATGCAACCACCATGCCCGGCTAAGTTTTGTATTTTTAGTAGAGACAGGGTTTCATCACGTTGGTCAGGCTGGTCTTGAACTTCTAACCTCGTGATTTGCCCACTTGGGCCTCCCAAAGTGCTGGGAGTACAGGCGGTTTCAAGGGATTCTTCTGCCTCAGCCTCCCGAGTAGCTGGGACTACAGGCGCGTGCCATCATGCCTGGCTAATTTTTGTGTTTTTAGTAGAGATGAGGTTTCACCATATTGGCCAGGCTGGTCTTGAATTCCTGACCCTGTGATCTGCCCGCCTCAGCCTCCCAAAGTGCTGGGATTACAGGCATGATCCACTGTGCCCTGCCGAATGTGAACATATTTTAATCTTCAGACTGGTCTATAAGCTTCTTGAGAATTAGGGCTGTGGACTTCATTTATTTGTATTTCCTCTACAAGACCTTATAGATGTTTTTAAAAATTTGTTGCAGCTGGGGGCAGTGGCTCATG
This sequence comes from Cheracebus regulus, assembly GCA_963574635.1. Taxonomy (NCBI): domain Eukaryota; kingdom Metazoa; phylum Chordata; class Mammalia; order Primates; family Pitheciidae; genus Cheracebus; species Cheracebus regulus. The sequence continues at coordinate 55,720 of CAUYQU010062116.1, read as the reverse complement.
CCTGTAATCCCAGCACTTTGGGAGGCCAAGGTGGGTGGATCATGAGGTCAGGAGTTCGAGACCAGCCTGGCCAACATGGTGAAACCTCGTCTCTACTAAAGATACAAAAAGTTAGCTGGGCGTGGTGGTAGGCGCCTGTAATCCTAGCTACTTGGGAGGCTGAGGCAGGAGAATTGCTTGAACCCGGGAGGAGGAGGTTGCAGTGAGCCAAGATCGCACCATTGCACTCCAGCCTGGGTGACAGGGTGAGACTCTGTCTCAAAAAAGAAAAAATGTGTTGCATAAATGGGTGTTTTTTACAGTAGTTATGTGTACATGTTTTAATCTTCAGACTGGTCTATATGCTTCTTGAGTTAGCTCTGTGTATTTTATTTATTTTCTATCTCCTCTACAAGGCTTTATAGATGTGATCAACTATGTATTGAATGAATTTATAAAATCTCATAGGCTCTCAATTCTGCTTCCTACCAAATCTCAATTTGCGCAGGCTCTCATATTTAAATGTCTGGAGAGCCAAGACCAGAATTGACCAGCAGAGGGCAACCAACGACTATGTTGTGAAGGGAAGAAGGCTCCATGGTTTACAAAATGGAGGATCTGGACCAAGAAGGGAAATATGGCAGAGGTAGTTTGCTACTTGAAGATCATCCCTTTTACTCTCCAGTGCTTCTCTTGTAACTTCTGTGGGTGAGAGTCCAAGGCTTCGAACCTTCATATACAATAGATCATTTTAAATTTCTACCATCCCCATATACCTACCCCAACTCCCCAGTTCCTTCACCATTCCTCTTCTACTCCAATAAATCCTATTTTTACCTTTCTTTACCTTGCATGATCTGGCCCCCTCTCTCTCACCATTCTTTACATATTCACATAACACCCACTTGCATTCTTTAGTTCCTGCTACAGTACGTGGCCTTGCATATTTTCCCTGAAGTAACCTTCTCCAGTTAGGCCTGTAGTCCCACTCATTTAAATCTGGTAAGGAAACTTCCATAAATATCCTTCTATAACACCTTCAAATTTTTCTAATCCACTGGATCAATCCTTCATGAATTCAGAACAAACAAAACCCCACCTTCATTTGACACTCAAATCTCCACATTGTTTTCTACTTCCTTTTATTTTTTTTAATAAAATGTATACCTTTCTTCCTCCAGTTTGATACCATCAGATACACTGTCATCTGGTTTCTGCCTCCTGAAGTGTTTTTTTTTTTTTTTTTTGAGATAGAGTCTCGCTTTGTCCCTCAGGCTGGAGTGCCGTGGCGCGAGCTTGGCTCACTGCAACCTCCACCTCCCGGGTTCAAGCAATTCTCCTGCCTCAGCCTCCTGAGTAGCTGGGACTACAGGCGCCTGCTATTACGCCCAGCAATTTTTTTTTTTTTTGTATTTTTAGTAGAGATGGCGTTTCACCATGTTGGTCAGGCTGGTGACCTGACCTCAAGTGATCCACCTGCCTCGGCCTCCCAAAGTGCTGTGATTACCGGCATGAGCCACTATGCCCAGCCTCCTGAAGTTTTTTAGACATTAAGAAACCATCAGACAAATTTAATAATCTCTTCTCAATCTCCATCCTTTCTATGTTTGAAACCACTGATTTCTTACTGGCCTTGAGAAACACTCACTGTTTTTCTCCTTCTCAGTACACTGTTTCTCCACCTCATTTGCTTTCTTCCCCCTCCTATGGAATTTCACCAAAGCTTCATTCTTCTCTCAAGACAAAATCCCAGAGCCACCTTTCCAGGTATGTCCTCAGCTAAACCATGATCCTTTATCTCTAGCTGCCTACATGTCTGCACAGCTGACCTAGTGTCACCTAATATTCAAACAATACTTCTCTTCCTCTCCCAGAATCATCATCCTGAACTTTTCCCATTTTTGTTGATACCACGACTCACTCAATTCCTTCATTTCCAGCTTTAAGAATTAATTACCTGAAATTTTGTTTTCTCCCATGCCCATCACTGATTCTTCATTTGCTTCCTCCATCATCTTAATTCATGCCTGTTACAATGGCCTTCAAGGTGCCCCAGTTTCACCACACTGAAATCCACCCTACATTAGTGCAATTACACTGCTTTCATCACATTATGCCAAAAACCTCAATTCCCCATCTAATCAAACACAAGATCCTATTAGCAACATACTGCTGAAGGCTGGGCGCAGTGGCTCACGCCTGTAATCCCAACACTTTGGGAGGCCAGGGCAGACAGATCACGAGATGAGGAGTTTGAGACCAGCCTGCCCAACATGGTGAAACCATGTCTCTACTAAAAATACACACTAAAAAAAAGAAATAGCCGGGCATGGTGGCATGTGCCTGTAATCCCAGCTACTCAGGAGGCTGAGGCAGGAGAATTGTTTGAACCTGGGAGGCAGAGGTTGGAGTGAGCCGAGATCACACTACTACACTCCAGCCTTGGTGACAGAGACTCCATCTCAAAAAAAATAATAAAGGTTGGAAACATACCCTGCCTAAATTTGCCATTTTTCTTACCCTTACATCTTTCAACTAAGATACTTTCCATCTAATCTGGCTGATCATCTCCATGTGACAGCCCAACTCCTCCCATCCCTCATGAAGTTCCTTCTCTTTACTAACTAGGTAATCTCACCCTATAATGATCTTTTCAGCAATAAATTCTCAGATCTTAAAATCATTATTGCATTTTTTTGAGATGGAGTCTTGCTCTGTTGCCAAGGCTGGAGTGCAGTGATGTGATCTCTGCTCACTGTAACCTCCGCCTCCCAGGTTCAGGTGATTCTCCTGCCTCAGCCTCTCGGGTGGCTAGGATTACAGGCACACACCACCACACCCAGCTTATTTTTGTATAGTAGAGACGGGGTTTCACCATGTTGCCAGGCTAGTCATGAACTCCTGACCTCAGGTGATCTGCTCACCTTGGCTTCCCAAAGTGCTGGGATTACAGGCTGAGCCACCAGGCCTGGCCTTAAAATTACTTTTATGTTGGATGTCCTGGTCCATTAAAAAAAAAAAAAATTACTTTTATGTAATTAAAAAAAAATTTTTTTTTTAGATGGAGTCTCATTCTGTTGCCAGGTTGGAGCACGATCTTAGCTCACTGCAACCTCCACTTCCTGGGTTCAAGCGATTCTCCTACCTCAACCTTCCGAGTAGCTGGGACTATAGGCGCCCACCACCATGCCCAGCTAATTTTTGTATTTTTAGTAGAGATGGGGTTTTACCATGTTGGCCTGGATGGTCTCGATCTCTTGACCTCATGATCCGCCTGACTCAGCCTCCCAAAGTGCTGGGATTACAAGTGTGAGCCACCACACCCAGCCATAACTAACATTTTTTAAAGCTAAAGTTGGGGAAGAACTATATATAAGATTTGAGATAGAGTCTCAAATCTGTAGTGTGGTGGCATGATCTTGGCTCACTGTGACCTCTATCTCCTAGGCTCATGAAATCCTCCCACCTCAGCCTCCCCAGTAGCTGGGGACTACAGGCATGCACCACCACAACCAGTGAATTTTTAAATTTTTGGTAGAGACACAGTCTCAGCATATTGCCCAGGCTGGTCTTGAACATCTGGGCTCAAGCAATCCACCCACCTTGGCCTCCCGAAGTGCTGGGATTATAGGCACAAATCACTGCACCCAGCAAGAACTTAGTAGTATTCTCTTCCAGGTTGTTGAGTTGTTCCAATTTTTTTTTTTAAAGATGGAATTTCACTCTTGCTGCCCAGGCTGGAGTGCAATGGTGCGATCTCAGCTCACTGCAACCTCCGCCTCTCAGGTTCAAGTGATTCTCCTGCCTCAGTCTCCATGCCTCAGGCCACCACAACTGGCTAATTTTTTGTATTTTTAGTAGAGACGGGGTTTCACCATGTTGGCCAGGCTGGTCTCTAACTCCTCACCTCAGGTGATCCACCCACCTTTGCCTCCCAAAGTTCTGGGATTACAGGTATGAACCACTGTGCCCAGTGACTTGTTCCAAATTTTAAGAGGCTTGGGTCTCTGCAGTTTATCCAGTAAAGCAAATCATTCTAGGACTTGGGCTGAAATGACCTCATCCTACATGTGTCAGGAATGCTCTCATGGCACAAAACATTTCCGGAATTCCTTCACAGCTAGTTTATGAGCCACAGTTAAGTGATTCATTACTTCAAAATTACTTTTAAAAAATTAGTCAACTTTATTATGGAGCTATTTGCCAGATTTTGTTCCAGATTATATCTGGAATTCCTCAAGTCCCATTCTTAGCTTTCTTCCTGTTCTTTCCTTAAGTGTTTGCATGCACTCCTAGCATTTCTTGATCTCCTCTGAGCAGATAACTACTCCATCCACATCTTTAGCCCTAGCTTCTTGTTCTTAAGCTCCAGACCATGTTTCCATTTCCTAGTTAAACACATCTATGTGGGAGTACTTCCAACCCAGTGTTCCCTGGATGAACGCATTACTTCCTCCCCAAAACCTGCTCATCCTCTTCTACTCCCTATTTAGGTTAATGATACCCTGTTCTCATCCATGCAGTCTGGAAACCTCCATCTTTATCTGTGACTTATTTTTGGTTATTTGCCCATTTCTGTTTTGTTTTGTTTTGTTTTGAGATGGAGTCTCACTCTGTCGCCAGTCTAGAGTGCAGTAGTGCGATCTTGGCTCACTATAACCTCTGCCTCCTGGGTTCAAATGATTCTCCTGTCTCAGCCTCCTGAGTAGCTGGGATTACAGGCACCCGCTACCATGCCCAGCTAATTTTTTGTATTTAGTAGGGACGGGGTTTGCCATGTTGGCCAGGCTAGTCTCGGACCCCTGACCTGCGGTGATCCGCCTGGCTTGGCCTCCCAAAGTGCTGGGATTACAGGCGTGAACAACCATGCCCCACCGTGATGCTGTTTTTTTAAGAGATGGGTCTTACTCTGTTGGCCCAGGCTGGAGTGCTGTGGCACAGTCATAGCTCACCATAGCATCTGGGCTGTAGCAGTCCTTCTGCCTCAGCCTTCCAAGTAGCTAGGACTACAGACATGCACTACCACACTCAGCAATAGTGCCTCTTTATTAAACATTGTTAGGATGACTAAATTAATGTTTAATGCTTAAAATAGTGCTTCATAGTAAATAATCTGGCCATTATGTTTCCTTATTGCCAATGTCCAATCCTGTTCAGAACTTAGCTCTGATGATTCCTTTACGAAGCCTTCCTTCCCTCATTCCGCCAGGTACGTAGTTGGCCCCTTTCCTTCCCATTGTCCCATTGTATTTAGTCCATAACTATTAGCAACATACTATTCTGTATTTCCCATTATTTGTTGTTCTAGTGTGTGTCACCTACAAACTCCTTTAAAGTCTGTTCTTGGTTTTTTTTTTTCAGACAGGGTCTCACTCTGACATCCAGGCTAGAGAGAGTACAGCAGCACAAACACAGCTCACTGCAGCCTCGATCTCCTGGGCTCAAGAGATCCTCCCATCATGTACAGGCCACCCCTCAAGGTGAAGAACTGAAGTTCAGCACTGTCTGGATTGCCAGAGATATGTGTTGATACTGTTGCACATGTGTTTTTCTATTACTCATCCATCTCCCCCTGCCAAAAATAAGTGATCCTTCCATCTTAGCCTCCCAAGTAGCTGAGACCACAGGCATGTGCCACCATGCCAATTTTTTTTTTTCTGTAGAGACAGGGTCTTGCTGTGTTGTCCAGGCTGTTCTCAAACTCCTGGGCTCAAGCAGTCCTCCCACCTTGGACCCCAAAGTGCTGAGATTACAGACGTGAGGCACTCGCCCCTTTAGTCTTATTTCTCAATTATTTATATATCTCAAATGCTTGGTACTGTGTTTAACACATGACAGGTACACCATAAATATTGGCTGAATCTAATCAGTTACTAAAACCTGTCCATTTTTCTTCCCGAATGTCATTCTCTTTCCTGCAGTATTTCAAACCCTTATCCTTTGCTTCATTGACACTGCTGACACCACTTTCTTACATTCTTCCCATTCTTGCATTCTTTCAATTTCTTGCATTCTTTCCAGAATAATGGGTTAGAAGTCATTCCTCTTCTCAAAAACTTACTGGTAAAATAAAGTCCAAATTCCCTAGCATGCATTCAAGGCGTTCCAAAAACTGGCCCCAAATTATTTCTAGTCTTATATTCCATTATTTCATTATTTATCTTCCAATAAACTCTGTGTTCCAGATTGCACTAGTCTCTGCGTTCTTCAGCATATCCTTCACCCTTACTTGTTTTTATCCATGCTGGGATCTCAACTTAAAAGAAAGTGCAAATTGGTGGACCTTTTTGGTTTTTTGCCCACAAGCATTTTAAGCAGATGAGGTCTCAGGACAGGGAGGTGGCAGTGAGCCAAGATCATGCCACTGCACTCCACCTGGGTAACCAAGCAGGACCCTGTCTCAAAAAAGAGGAGATGGCATCTGTCTCTCTTGCTCAGGCTGGAGGGCAGTGGTGCAATCACAGCTCCTTGCATCCTCCACTCCTGCGCTCAAGGGATCTTCCCGCCTCAGCCTCCCAAGCAGCTGGGACTACAGGCACGTGCCACCACACTCAGCTAATTTAAAAAAAGTTTTGTTGTTGTTGTAGAGATGAGGTCTTACTGTGTTTTGTAGATTGGTCTTGAACTCTTCAGCTCAAATGGTTCTCCCACCTCAGCCTCCCAAAATGCTGGGATTACGGCATGAGCCACTGTGCCTGGCCCACAGCTTTTTTTTTTTTTTTTTTAATTTGAGCCAACATTTAAAAGTTGTGAAATTTAGCACATAATGGTGGACAGTGGCTCATACCTGTAATCCCAGCACTTTGGGAGGCCGAGGTGGGTAGATCACATGAGGTCAGGAGTTCAAGACCAGCCTGACCAACATGATAAAACCCTGTCTCTGCTAAAAATACAAAAATTAGCCAGGTGTGGTGGTAAGCGCCTGTAATCCCAGCTACTCAGGAGACTGAGGCAGGAGAACTGCTTGAACCCAGGAAGCGGAGGTTACAGTGAGCCGAGATGGCACCATTGCACTCCAGCCTGGGTGACAAGAGTGAAACTCCGTCTCAAAGAAAAAAAAATTAGCATAAACCTTCAGATGTCCAGTTTCTTGAAAAATCAGATTTGTCAATTCTGGGTCCCTGTTCTTATTTCAGGAACAACCAACCAGAGCTGTATTGCCAGCTGCCATCTTTTCTCCAGGCATGTATTTGTCACCTAGCCAGTTAAAAAAAATCAGTCACACCACTATATAATGAAGAGATCACACTAACGGTGGGGCAATAGGGCATATCTCCTAATGTTACAAAATGAAGAACATCTCTCTCCTGTGACGTCTTCTATCCCCAGAACTGTTTAACTTGAATCTCGCAAGACCTTATATAAATTTTAGATAAACAGGCTAGCCCACACAGTGGCTCATGCCTGTAATCCCAACACTTTGGGAGGCCAAAGTGGGCGGATCACTTGAAATCAAGAGTTTAAGACCAGTCTGGCCAACATAGTGAAACCCTGTCTCTACTGAAAATGCAAAAATTAGCTAGGCATGGTGGCACATGCCTGTAGTCCCAGCTACTTGGGAGGCTAAGGAAGCAGGAGAATCACTTGAACCCAGGAGGTGGAGGTTACAGTGAGCTGACATCGTGACACTGCACTCCAGCCTGGTGGAAAGAGCGAGATTCCATCTGAAAAAAGAAAAAAAAAGCAGTCAATCAAGCTGAAAAGACCATTCTCCAGAAAACTGGCCCAATCTTTTCAACAAATTAGTGTTACACAAAAAAAAGATTGTTTCAGGAACCCAGATAAAGGGGTAAAAGAGAAATAATCTAATGTAACTCGTGGTCCTGGATTGGACCCAGGTTTAGACAAAAATTAACTACAAAAGGACTTTTCAGCCAGGTGCAGTGGCTCACACTTGTAATCCCAACACCTTAGGAGCCCAAGGTGGGCAGATCACTTGAGCTCAGCAGTTTGAGACCAACCTGGGAAACATGATAAAATCCTGTCTCTACAAAATATACAAAAAACAAATTAGCTGGGCATCATGGTGCTCATCTGTGGTCCCAGCTGCTTGAGAGGTTGAGATGGGAGGACTACTTGAGGCTATAGTAAGCTGTAATCGTGCCACTGCACTCTAGCCTCGGTGACAGAGTGAAATCCTGCGTAAAAAAAAAAAAAAAAAAAAAGACTTAGCCGGGCATGGTGGCTCACGCCTATAATCCCAACACTTTGGGAGGCTGAGGTGGGTGGATCACCTGAGGTCAGGAGTTCGAGACCAGCCTGACCAATGTGGTGAAACCCCGTCTTTTAAAATTAAAAAAAAAAAAGAATTTTCTTGGGACAATTAGGGAAATGAAAATATGGGTTTGTATTATTCATCATACATTGTTAATTTTAGGTACTTTTTATTTAGGCAATATTGAAAATATTTTAATTTTTCCAATGTATGTACTGAAGTAAAAAATTAAGACAATGAGGCTAGGTGCAATGGCTTACACTTGTAATTCCAGCACTTTGGGATGCCGAAGTGGGCAGATTGCTTGAGCTCAGGAGTTTGAGACCGGCCTGGGCAACATGGCAAAACCCCGTCTCTACAAAAAATACAAAAAATTAACTGGGTATGGTGGGGTGTGGTGACTTTATCTACCTAAGATGCTAAGGTAGGAGGATCGCTTGAGCCCAGGAGGTGGAGGTTGCAGTGAGCCAAGATTGTGTCACTGCACTCCAGCCTGGGCTACAGAGCCAGATCCTATCTCAAAAAAAAAAAAAGTATCAAAGTCATTGAGAGATGAAAAAAAACTTTTTAATAGTATTAAAACAAATTAAGACAATGCCAGGTGCAGTAGCCCCAGCTACTTCAGAAGCTGAAGTGGGAAGATCACTAGAGCCCAGGAGTTTGAGGCTATACAGTGAGCTATGATGGTGCCACTGCACTCCAGCCTGGGTGACACAGTGTTCTTTCTACTCCCTCCTTCCCCCAATTCTCCTGACCTTAAAAGTTTAGAATGGGTTGGCAATTTTTTTTCTGTAAAAGACCAAGTATTTTAGGCTTTGTTCCAGCTACTCAACCCTGCTGTTGTAATGTGAAAGCAGTCACAGATGATATATAAACAAATGGGCATATCTGTATTCCAATCAAGTTTTTACAAAAGCAGGTGGTGGGGTTGTAACCTGTAGTTTGCTGACCTCTGACCTAGAACAAATAACACTTCCTGAAAAGCCTTTCCTGATACCCACCCATCAGAATCAGTGGCTTTATCATGGTTGGCTCACATATTACTAGTAAATCCACTTAGCACATTTACGATCCCTTATTATATATTCATCTCCGTTAGGGACTAAGTTCTTTGTAGGTAGGTACCATTTTGCCATATAAGCCTCCTCATCTTCACTCTGACATTCAATGAATATTTGTTTCTAAAAATCAAATCTGCCTGGGCGCAGTGGCTCACACCTGTAATCCCAGCACTTTGGGAGGCCAAGGTGGGCGGATCATGAGGTCAAGAGATCAAGACCATCCTGGCCAACATGGTGAAACCCCGTCTCTACTAAAATATAAAAAATTAGCTGGGCGTGCGTGGTGGCGCACATCTGTAGTCCCAGCTACTCAGGAGGCTGAGGCAGAATTGCTTGAACCCGGGAGGCGGAGGTTGCAGTGAGCCGAGATTGCACCACTGCACTCCAGTCTGGCACCTGGCAACAGAACGAAACTCTGTCTCAAAAAAAAAAAAAAAAATCAAATCTACCCTAAAAGGAAGATATGACACCATTCATAATATTCACAAGAATGAACAGTAAGTTCTAAAAGTAATTTTAATGTTTAAGGGGGAAAAAGCACTGCTCTGTCACTAGGATACATACATTGCCTCTTATGCTCTATACTGTGACATGCTTATCAGTATTTTATAATCATACCTTGTGTGCATAAAAGCGCAGACCCAGTGAGCACAGAAATGCCTTTTTTTTTTTTCCAAGCCACTAGAGCATCTAGAGTACTATTAGATTTACATTAGGTGCATGATAAATACTCAACAAATTTAAACCTAATTCTGGGGATGGGGAGATTTCCTCTTTTTCTTTTTTTGATATGGGGTCTCGCTCTGTCACCCAGGCTGGAGTGCAGTGGCATGATCTCGGCTCACTGCAACATCTACCTCTCAGGTTCAAGTGATTCTTGTGCCTCAGCCTTCTGAGGAGCTGGGATCACAGGCGTGTACCACCATGCCGAAAAGGTAGCAGCAAATACTCTTGAAGACTATTTTTATAAGTAAATTGTTCTGCTGAACCGAGCATAAAGTCAACACCAAGACAAAAGTATGCCAAATTGCAGGGTCTTTATTGCCAGCGGCTGCAGAGGACTGGCGTCTCTCCAACCCATGGCCCTGAAAGGAGGGTGTCAAGACCTTTTATACCCCTAAAACCACCTCGAGGATGAGGGTGAGGAGCGGGGATGGGGATGAGGGGTTTCAGACATTCCCAGGGCTAGTGGATTTTGTGAATCACCTCCTGGGCGGAGATGAGGGTGAGGGGCTCCGGACATTCCAAGGGCCAGGGGACTTTTGTCACTCTGATTGTTACTTAAATGGTTTACAGAAGTCAAGATAAATGTTAGTTTACATATTTTCTGGGTAGTGGTGGGAATTACAGACCTTAACAAGTCGCAGGAGCCAAGATGGCGTGGGTTTGGACTGCTTGCCTCTCACATTAGGGTCACAGAGAGCAGTTTCAATAGAAAGCCAAGGTATGGTTGAGGTATGCAGTTTTATGGGGCTTTTACCATGTCACAAAATAATTATGAAACCTCAGCAAGTACATTTCCCTCCTCACATTTACTTTCTTAGGAAACACTGAGGGGTGGAGGCTTCTCTGCCTGCAATGGAATTCCAGATTCTAAAGCAAAGTTGCTTGTGGGACAAAGGAAAAAGATACATATGTATCTTCTATAGAAAGTATCCCAAAAGCTCAGGAGCACTCAGGAAAGACATGGAATTTGGGATAAAGGCAAACCCTGGTAAGCACACAGTTCAGATCATTAGAGAGAGAGCTTTGACTGCTACAGAACAGGAGCTAGGAGGGAACAATGTAGGAGGGTCCACACAGGAGAGCCACTGTGAAGTGCACACTACTCCCAGACAGACATCCTCCTGAAAGAGAAGTTAGCACTAAGATAAGGGTAGGTAACAAAGTAAGGAAGAAGGGAAATTAAGGTGAGAGAAAGGCAAACAGCAGAGGGGAAACCTTCACAAAAAAGGGAGTAATGTTGAATTAAAATTTAGAGAGTTGAGTAAAAGGTTTATTATTAGTGCAGTCAACACCACAGAACAGCACATACAACACAACCAGCAACCTGCAGAGACACTAGTGCAAAGGGTAGGGAAGCCTTTCACTGAGCTTCCTGGCTCCATCTGAGGGTAAGGACTGGAGAGTATGAGCCTTGGTAAGGCAGGTAGGGGAAAGGGGAATGGAAGAAATGTAGTAACCAGAAGAAGTATAGCAGCGTTTTCAAATTCCTGAGCACAATGTCCCGGAGCTGGAACCCTACTCCCCTCAAGCTGTATCCCTCTACCCCAGTCCCAGTGGAGCCAAGATTCAGCTACCCAGACCTGCAGCAAGCGAGCCTGGAATAAAACTCTGAGAAGAAGCCGTTACATGGTAGGGAGGAGGCTTTCTATCTCCAACCACATTCCCACCCACATATTAAAATAATCACACCTACTATCCCTCCCCTTCTCTTACTCTGCCAGTCACTCTAGGAATCAAGGTATGTCCTAGGTAACCTGAAATGGAACTGAAGTCCCCAAGGGGGTGTGGGTGAAGCACAGCACAGCCTGTACTTAGAGACAAAGATAAAATTTCTATCTGATTTGCATGGTGAAGCTTAGAACCCAGCTATACAGCCCCAAGGAAACTTGGGGAAGCAGGTGTTGCCTTCAAAATGAATACTCTAAACCCAGAGTTTTATGACGAGGCCCTAGAAGGGCTAGGAGGAAATTTTTCCAGAGGGCACAGGCATAGATGCTGGACTGTCATATCCTTCACAGGAATAGAGGAAGCTCCTCATTTCAGTTGTGGACACAGAGGTTTGGGGCAGATATTGTAAGTTCAGCCGAGGACTCCCTTGGCTCTTCCTATATTAAAGCCAAAGGTTGTGCTGAAAAGGAAAAATATAAAACACACCCTCATCCCTGTCCCACCCTATCCAGAATCCCCACAATAGGAACATCAAAAGAAAAGCTTTAAGTTTGATTTTTTTTTCTTTTTTCCTTTCTTAAAAAACAAAAAAAAGGAAGTAAATAAATTAAATTGCCAACAATGTGGCTGGGATAGCCATGATCAGGCCATTCTTTAAAAAAAAAAAGTGGGCAGTAGGTAGGGTTTACGAAATATAAACAAACAATGGCAAAAGGAAATTATCAAAATAACTAACTCTAGTCACAGGGCTAGAGAGGGGTCTATGGAACAATTATGGCTCATGCCACAAGAGGCAGTGCCGACCACATTTTAGCAAAAGCTAGGCATAGCTTCTTGCTGAACAGATCAACCCCAACAGACTAACTCCTACCCTAAACCCTGGCATTCTCTAATTATGACAACTTGTAGGAAAGAAGAGCTTTTCAGTGTCCCAGCCTGCATACTGGTAGAGCCGGTGGGAGGCTGCACCTTTAAGGTGGGCTGAACAGGGATACTGCTTGGCACAGAGGGCCAGTCTTTCCCTAAGGGCCATCAGTGATGGCCAATTACTGGCCTCACTACATATGTCTAGAGATTTGGCTCCACTCTTACCATTTCTTCAGGATGTCTGCTACTTAGAGTCAACAGGCCTGCCTGCTCTGGTTCCCTGGTTTTGGAGGAGAGGGACGATTAGAGATTCCTCACTCTGCCCTGATCCTCCAGGGAAAATGAATCTCTTTGTGCTTTCTGAAAATATCTGGAACCAGGGACCCTAAGCAGGAAAATGGATGAAAGTGGGGGCTTTCCCACCCAGACTGATAATTTATAGACATTTTAGGGGAATATGGCAAGGGGAGGAAATCTGGGTTTCCCACCTGAAGGGCTGAGCAAAGTACCCCAGAGCCCTTCAGTGCCAGAAGAGCAGGGAGATGTGTGGCTCAGGTATAAGCCACAGTATTAAGGATAGTGGGGAGCACTCAGGTCCCAGCTGCTGGAGTGATGAGATTTTCTGATTTCCATCTCTTCCTGATAGCCAGTCAAGTTCTATATTTCTTCCACGCCATGTGCAAATATCATGACAAGGCCTGGCTCTTGCACCATGTCATCACCCATATGCTGGTTCTCACAGGCCATCACGACAACAGCCTGCTTGCCAGGGATGCGCTTGGCCACGTAGTTCTCATAGTAGCGTCGATTCATCTGTCTAGTCTCTAGTGTGGCCAGACCCTGGGGCCAGCTACGCTCATGGGCATTTTCAATCAGCTCGTTGACGATAGAAGCAGGACAGCCACTCTCCACCAGGGAGCGCTTGATTACAGCCTGGAGCACAGCATCAGGAGTCGAGATCATCCCTCCCCAGCGGGTCACTCTTGCTGGCTGAAGAGAGTTCACCCACCTGCGTAGAGGTGATTAAAGTTGGTCATTTCAGCTCAACTCCTTTCTCTGTATTGGCTTTTTCTGCTAATAGAAATAACCACCCACTCTGCACTCAGCTTACCTATTCTTCTTTCTTTCCTTACATCATTGGTTCAGAAACCCCAAATCTTTCCCCAGCTGGTCCCAACTGAGTCACCACACGTCACTCACCAGATTAAATTCCACGAGTCTGCACTCTGTCCCTGTTACTTTTCTTTGAAATCCAAATACTTAGCACAGATAGCACTTAACACATAGTTAGTGCTCTATATTTAATGAATAAAACAATTATTCCTCTATACTATGTCCCACTCAGCACTAGTTGCCCTATATATATTGATTCACACTTACAGTGTCTATGAACTGTATAGGACTCCAGAACTGAAAGAGATCTTAGACTTCGCTTGTATACTTCGCTTGTCTTTGTTGCATTTTAGAGATCACTTTCCTGGACTTGCACTCTGCCTCCTCTTCTCTGGGTTGTAAGCTACCTGAAGACAGGGACGATATCTTCTATTTCTTTTTGGCCCTCCTAGCACTCCACAGCCTTTAATACAGGGATTCGTACATGGGTACTCACCTAATTCTGGACAAAGTGCATCCTTAGGCAGGCTTTCCCTTCCATCCACCCAAATGCATAAGACATCCTGTGGTGGGTCTAAGGGTTATCCTCTTGTCCTCTGCCCCTGTCCTTAATACCAACATCTGAGAAGCAGTGGCCCCAGCCCAGCTCTCCTAAGGCCCTCCTTCTGCCACTCTCCTGCTCTTCCTCCTTTCAGGCCTTGTTGTCAAGACGTGGAATCACTCCACGTCCTGAGTGACACTCACTCTAGGATCTCGTTGTACTCAATTGTCTCCTCCAGGTTCTGAAGGTTGGGGTTGACACTGCGGATTGCACGCATGTATGCCTTTAGCAGCTGGATGTCTCGCTTCTGTTGTGGGGAAGAAAAACCAGGAATAATGGTTAGGGCAGAAAACAAAAAAGACAAACGTTTATCCGAGAATGAGAGCAACTGAGAGATCCAAAGAACAACCAGTTTGTAAGCTTCAGGAAGACAGGGATAGGACTGTCTCACTCACAGCTGTCTCCTTAGTACTTACAAATGTGCCTTCACAGAGAAGGCATCTGGTGACTATTAGGTGAATGAATGCTATGAAAGGAAGTCAAGGACAGCTCCCATCTGATTCCATGCTAAGCCACAGGCAGAATATCCACTCATCCAGGCTCACAAATGTAAACACAGGTCTGTGTGTTCACAACTGGTTTTTATTACCCACGGGTAGACAGTTATCTGCATGTGAGGGATATACTCTCCCCCGTGTCTCGAGGCCTACCTGCTCTGCCAGCTGGTGTTTGTGTTCAGCTGACGTCTTCTCCAGCTCTGCGATGCGTGTCTGCTGCTGCTGTACCACTGAGCGCAGGTGCTTAATGCAGTTATGGTTTGGCAGCTCATCTTTGGGCATCTCCAGGCTGCAGACCAGGGTGGGGAAAGAGCAAAATGGTGGTGATCAATGGGACGTGTATGAAAATGGCCTATTCGTTACAGCTCTTTTACAATTTGTCCAGCAGGCTTTCCGGTTTTTGTCGGAAAGCCCCTAAAAAAAAAAAGAAAAAGAAAAAAAGAAAATGGCCTATTCTGTGGCAGAAAACTGCTAAGTAGATTTTGTTCTACCCAAAATTTCTGACATTCATTTCAGGCTTCCCTCTTGTTTACTCCTTCGCTTTCTTCTTCCAGCCTTCCGGCTTGCCCCTTTGCTGTCTATTTCCCGTAAATTTCTTTCCCCAATCAAGACACAGTGTTTTATCTATTTTTTAAAATTTATTTTATTTAGTATTTTCTTTTTCTTTCTTTCTTTTCTTTTTCTTTTCTTTTTTTTTTTTTGAGAGTTTTGCTCTTGTTGTCCAAGCTAGAGGGCAATGGTGCAATCTCAGCTCACTAAAACCACTGCCTCCTAGGTTCAAGTGATTCTCCTGTTTCCGCCTCCTGAGTAGCTGGGATTACAGGCACGCGCCACCACACCTGGTTTATTCTTTGTATTTTTAGTAGAAACGGGGTTTCAACATGTTAGCCAGGCTGGTCTCGAACTTCTGACCTCAGGTGATCTGCCTGCCTTGGCCTCCCACAGTGCTGGATAACAGGTATGAGCCACTGCGCCCAGCCTCTTATGTATGTATGTATGTATGTATGTATGTATGTATGTATGTTTGAGATGGAGTTTCACTCCTGTCGCCCAGCTGCAGTGCAATGGCACCATCTTGGCTCACGGCAACTTCCACCTCCTGGGTTCACGCAATTCTGGTGCCTCAGCCTCCTAAGTAGCTGGGATTACAGATGCCCGCCACCACACCTGGCTAAATTTTATATTTTTAGTAGAGACGGGGTTTCAACATGTTGGCCAGGCTAGTCTCAAACTCCTGACCTCAGGTGATCTGCCTGCCTCAGCCTCCCAAAGTGCTGGAATTACTGGCATGAGCCACCACATCTGGCCTATTTATTTTGACACACTGTTTTATCTACTGTACAGCTCTCCTTTTCCTCCAGATTCTGCCTGTGTGTTTATTCCTTCAGAGAAGCCCTATATACACAGCCCAGCTCTCAATATTCTTTTTATTTTTTACTTTTTGAGATGGAATTTCACTCTTGTGGCCTAGGCTGGAGTGCAGTGGTGTGATCTTGGCTCACTGCAACCTCTGCCCCCCAGGTTAAAGCAATTCTCCTGCCTCAGCCTCCCAAGTGGCTGGGATTACAGGTGTTCACCACCATGCCTGACTAATTTTTTATATTTTTAGTAGACACAGGGTTTCACCATGTTGGCCAGGCTGGTCTTGAACTCCTGACCTCAGGTAATCTGCCTGCCTCGGCCTCCCAAAATGCTGGGATTATAGGTGTAAGCCACAGTACCGGACCTCTTTTTATTATTTAGCTGGGGGGAACAGAGTCTCATTCATACCTGTAATCACATCAGGTAATCACATCTGGGATTACAGGTATGATTGGCAGGAAGCCAAGGAGGTTAGGCATACCCCTTGCCAACATGCATAAGAGACCTCCTCAGCTAGTGGCGAGGGCATCCAGAGACAGGGGCATAAATGAGATGGCCCTTATCTGTGTTGGGCAAAAGAAGGGAAGGAATCTCACCCACAGCCCTGTTCACAGGTCACAGGCCGCTTCGGGTTGTGCTCACAGTCACTGAGGTGAGACATGAGGTTGTCAAGACGGACAACAGCACTACAGCCAAACACAGCGTTGTCACAGGCAATCTGCAGCTTTGATAACATGTTCCGCATGATCCGAGGTACTGGGCGCAGATGGGCGACCGTCACGACACTACGGTCCACTGGACACGTCTGTTGCTGAGAGAACCACTGGGTGATGCAGGCATTGCAGAAAGCATGCTCACAATGAGGTGCCTAGAAGGGAGAACAAGGCAAAAGGGGCACAAGGGAATTAGCAGGAACTAACAGCCTGGATATGATAACTCTACAAAGCCAATCAAGCCGTTTTGCAGCTTCTACAAGAGACCCCTTGGGTCACAGCAAAGTATAGATCTACTATGGGCAAGGCATTGTAGGGGAGGCTAATGTAGGCACACTGCTTGAGCTCAGGAGTTTAAGACTGACCTGGGCAACATGACAAAACCCTGTCTCTACAAAAATTAGCTGGGCATGATGGCACGAGCCTATAGCCCCAGATACCCAGGAGGCTGAGGTGGGAGGACATTGGATGACTAGAGCACAGGAGGCGGAGGGTGCAGTGAGCCAGGATTGCACTACTGCACTCCAGCCTGAGTGACAGAGCCAGAACCTGTTTCAAAATGTATATATATGTTCCCTGTGCTCAAGATTATAAATGAGTTGTGAAACAAGACAAACAAATAAAAAGTTATATAACAATAAGAGATATAAATGATATTCCCAGACAATAGGACAGATGACACAAGGCAGCCAATTATTAATTGCCATCTGGATTGCATACACAGTAATTGCCAAAAAAGTCCAGAGGAGGGTAAGGTCTTTTCAGGCCAGCTCAATCATGGCAGGTATTTACAGAGAGGTCAGAATTTGATATGGGTCTTCAAGAATAATTCAGATTACAGATTTAGAGAGGAGGGGGACATATTTACTGGCAAAAATTCATGTAAAAAAGCTAAATAAGGCCGGTTGCAGTGGCTCACACCTGTAATCCCAGCACTTTGGGAGGCCAAAGCAGGCAGATCACTTGAGGCCAGGAGTTCGAGACCAGCCTGGCCAACATGGCAAAACCCTGTCTCTACTAAAAATACAAAAATTAGCCAGGTGTGGTGGTATGTGCCTGTAATCCCAGCTACTTGGGAGACTGAGGTGAGAGAATTGCTTGAACCCAGGAGACAGAGGCTTTAGTGAGCCAAAACTGCATCCCTGCACTCCAGCCTGGGCAACAGAGTGAGACACTGTCTCAAAAAAAAAAAAAAAAAAAAGCTAAGCAACAATAACAAAAAAGTCCTCCTGTTGAGAGGTTAAGACACCTCTCTGTGAGGGCTCAAGTTCTTATTTTATGAGGGATGACCTGAGTGAGGCCCAAGAGCCACATCTAGCTTCCTAAACAGGGCTGGAGTTGTTTTTGTTTTCCGTCACCCAGACTGGAATATAAAGGCATCATCTTAGCTGACCACATCCTTGACCTCCCAGCCTCAGGCAGTCCTCCAGCCTCACCCACCAAATAGCTGGAAATACAGGCCCGCGTCACCACACCTGGCTAATTTTTGTACTTTTTTTGTAGAATTGGGGTTTTGCCATCTTGGCCAGGCTGGTCTCAAGCAATCCACCCACCTCAGCCTCCCAAAGTGCTCACAGGTGTTAGCCAATGTGCCCAGCCTGATTTTTATTTTTCAAAGACATACCTGATTCTTTTCAAAGTATTATATACCATATCTCCAAAGAAACCCTTAATTTCTCCACTTTTTTCTATCTCTACTGCCACTAACTCAGTTGAAGCTGCTATCATCTCTCACCTGAATTATTAAATGTTTTCTAACTGGTTTCCCTACTTCTACTTTGTCCCTTAATAATTCATTCTACATTTAGTAGCTGGAGTGATTACTTAAAAATGCAAACCACACCAGCCGGGTGCAGTGGCTCACGTCTGTAATCCCAGCACTTTGGGAGGCCAAGGCAGGCAGATTGCCTGAGCTCAGGAGTTCGCTACCAGCCTGGGCAACACGGTGAAACCCTGTCTCTACTAAAATACAAAAAATTAGCCAGGCATGGTGGCATACGCCTGTAGTCCCAGCTACTTGGGAGGCTGAGGCAGGAGAATCGCTTGAACTCGGGAGGTGGAGGTTGCAGTGAGCTGAGATTGTGCCACTGCCCTCCAGCATGGATGACAGAGTGAGACACTGGCTCAAAAAAAAAAAAAAAAAAAAAAAAAAGTTGAGAAATGCTGAGTGTATGATAAAATACATTTTTTGCTAAGAACAGCGGCAGAGAAAACCTAGCCCCCGCCCCAACATGTGGAAAACTCCTTGGGGCATTCTCAAGTAGCATTACAATATATATATATATCATATACCAGTTTTAAAACAATTCTTTAAGCACAGGATATGTGACCCTGCCACCCCACCCACTCTGTGGCTCCCTCGTGGAGAATGCTTTTTAGTTTGTCTGTGATCAGTGCTAAGCAGGCACCAGCTGCCTACCTGGTTTCTCTTGGTTCTATGAGAAAACACAACATCTGTTTGTTAATAATAATCACCTGTTCAGAGAGAATAAATACGTGGGTCAGAGTCTGCTCGAGGCCTTTAGCCTGGAATGCTGTCAGCCCCTGAGGCTCTCAGCTCAGAAGGCTGCTGGCTCCCCTAGCAGTCCCACTTTGCTGTTCTATCTGGGTGTCTGCTTCTTAATGGCTTCAGCGCCGCTTGGGTGGGGGTCTCTACAGCCGAGCTGGACTCAGTAAAAAAAAAAAAATGCAAACCACACCATATCACTCCCCTGCTTAAAATTTTACAGTGCGGCTGGGTGCAGTGGCTCACGCCTGTAATCCTAGCACTTTGGGAAGCTGAGGCAGGCAGATCACTTGAGGTCAGGAGTTCGAGACCAGACTGGCCAACATGGTAAAACCCTGTCTCTACTAAAAATACAGAAATTAGCCAGGTATGGTGGCACGCACCTGTAATCCCATCTACTCGTGAGGCTGAGGCACAAGAATCAGTTGAACCTGGGAGGCAGAGGTTGCAGTGAGCCAAGATCGCACCACTGTACTCCAGCCTGGGCGACAGAGCAAGACTGTCTCAAAACAAAACAAAAAACTTTACAGTAGTTTCCCTTTTTTTTTTTTTGAGATGGATTTTCACCCTTGTTGCCCAGACTGGAGTGCAGTGGTGCGATCTTGGGTCACTGCAACATCCACCTCCTGGGTTCAAGCGATTCCCCTACCTCAGCCTCCTGAGTAGCTGGGATTACAGGTGCCCACCACCATGCCCAGCTAATTTTTTTTTTGTATTTTTAGTAGAGATGGGGTTTCACCATGTTAGCTAGGCTGGTCTCAAACTCCTGACCCCACCTGCCTCAGCTTCCCAAAGTGCTAGGATTACAAGTATGAGCCACCCGCCCGGCCTGTCAACTTTTTCATAACCATCTTAGCTAAACCTGCCACCCCTGCATATGCATACAGAATGTGCTACCTTTTGTGTAAGAAAGAAAAGTAGGTGTGAAAAAACACAGAAATATTCATATATACACATGTATACACATATAATATGTAGACATATCTATTCATATTTGCTTGTATCTGCCTTAATACACACTGAAAGGATATCAAATTAATAAAAATAGTTATCTATGGGGGAATTAGGTGGACAGTAATAAGGACAGAAGTGAGAATTCTTACTGTATACCTTTTTATACTATTTTGATTCTGAAGTATGTTCATTTTTCACTTATTCAAAAAAATAAATACATATGACATGGGGAAATCAGCATCCCTAGCAGGAGCTTTCTAACCTTGGAAATGTGTCTGAAAACCTGGCATCATGAGGGTTGCCTGCTCTGCTCCTCAGAAGCTAAACCCCGGAGCTAGGTGGGTGGCTTCTGACTACACTGTCACCAACTACGACTCACCTTTCCATAAGTGACTTGGCTCAAATGATAGTGCCAGAAAACAGACAAGGCCCTGCCAGGGCGAGGAGGGAACCCGACACACCCTGTGACCTCTTGACACTACTACTGGATGACTTGCTCCACCCCTAGCCAATATGCCCGTACTGGCAGTAGGCTGCAAAGGCCTAGAAAGAAGACAGGTCCAGAGCTGGCTGCCGTTGGAATGCAGTCTGAATTCTATTCAGTTCAAGCATCTGTACTCCTTTTGGAGTCCTGAGAGAAAAAATAAACTCAAAGCCTCAAGGAGAGCCTCTGGGAGTTAGGTAAGCAGTGAACGGGGGAAGGGCCATGAGACTTCATTGCCTGTTGTCCTGGTTTAGAACATGCGATAATCTCTAGATAGTCAGGAGTGAGAGAGGATTAATTGGTATTTACAGAATGAGGGCAATAAGAATCCTGGAGGATGCTGTCCCATGAATACAACTGCTAAGGATACCTCACTAATTGTACTTGCCTGGTAACTGTGAGCTTCTCCTCATACTTGCCCCAGGATGACACAACTGACTCTGGTCTGGCAAGGGTGGCAGAGAAATGACCTATTACAGGTAGCAGCTTTCACATCAAAATGCAGAGTGCATGGCTGCATCAAAAGCTGGTCTTTTCAGTAGATCCCAGGAAGAAAATAGGTTAGTACATATAGTTCCCCACTTCGTATTTGTTAGACAGTAGGTAGGTAGAAGAGGCCTGCAGGGACACTGGCTGATTACCTGAAGCACTACATCATAAAAATGCCAAGGGAACTTATTAGGAGAGTCCAGAAGTTCAATCATGGACAGAAAGATGGAACCTAGTAAGAGCTCCTGCAGAGGAAAGGAAGCTACCAAGCTACTAACACAAGACAGACAAGCAGCTGACCATTTTACAGGAGAAAACTTTCAGTGACCTCAGAAAAAAATCTGAACCACTGGATCTCTGTGGCATCCATCTCTACATTGATTATGGAAGGCCTTATTCTTGTAGCCACCATTACTCCTCTGACCTAAACCTTTATTAGGTAGGGGTGGAGGGAAGAACACAGTGACTTCCCCATGGGTCCTATGACCCATGAATATTTTCTACTAGTTCCACTGCTACCTCTTGCCCCACCAAACCTGCCATCAGACCAACTCACCTGTACAGGCTCCTCCAAGACTCCGCTGCAAATAGGGCAGATAAGATCTTCATCAACATCCCCCTGGAAACGGGTTACATCATACCCCATGTCTCATCACTGAAACCCAGGTCCTGAAAGGTCAACAGGAAAAAGAGGCCAGTTCAGAAGAAGCCTACAAATATGTGACAAACATAAACTCATTGCCAAGATCCCTTATTTATCCAACAAATATTTATTGGGAGTCTACTATGTGGCAGTCATCTGGCTGGGTGGAAGCC
The DNA here is from genome assembly GCA_963574635.1 of Cheracebus regulus. Lineage (NCBI taxonomy): Eukaryota > Metazoa > Chordata > Mammalia > Primates > Pitheciidae > Cheracebus > Cheracebus regulus. Next base: position 33,669 of record CAUYQU010062116.1, on the reverse strand, counting down.
GACTCAAGAAATTTAATTCTAAGGCCCGGCACAGTGGCTCACGCCTGTAATCCCAGCACTTTGGGAGGCCGAGGTGGGCGGATCACCCGAGGTCAGGAGTTTGAGACCAGCCTGGCCAACATGATGAAAACCCATCTCTACTAAAAATTAAAAAATTGGCTGGGCGTGGTACCGCACATCTGTAATCCCAGCTACCTGGAAGGGTGAGGCACAAGAATCACTTGAACCTGGGAGGCGGAGGTTGCAGTGTGCCAAGATTACGCCACAGCACTCCAGACTGGGTGACAAAGTGAGAATCCATCTTAAAAAAAAGAGAGAGAAATTTAATTCCAATGGGGAAACATATTATATAAGCACACATTTAAAATATAAAGTGATAAATACTCAGAGTAGACCCAGGACCTTATGAGGATAAGAGACATGAATACCTAACCCAGGCTGAAAGCAGAGGGTGGCTTTGACAAGTTTTCCAGGACTGGGTGTCATCAGAAATGTGTCCTGTAGGGCAAGAGTTAGCTAAGGGAGCAGGGCATTAGGATGTTATGCACGTAAAACAGCACATCCAAATGCCCAGGAGAGGGCATATGGTAGGTTCAGAGAATTTCAAGTGGTTCAGGAAAAGGCTGACCTGAGGGGTGGGAGGGAGGACCTGTCAAGAGACAAGGCTGGAGAGGCAAGCAAGGGTCATGCTGTGAAAAGTCTTCTGTGAGGAGTTTGGACTTTATTCTGAAGGCTATGAAAGAGCCACTGAAGGAATTAAAAAGAATGTGATAATAGTTCTATTTTAGAGTCACTATATTAACAGGGGAGAAACTGGAGACTGGAAGAACATCTAAGCAAAAGAGTGATGGTGAGAGTCTGAACTTAGGTGGTGGTGATGGGGATAAATAAGAGAGAGGTTCAAAAGAGCAAGGATTCAAACAGCAGCGATGAGGCCATGCCCCTTCTTTGGACTCCCAAAGGTCAAACCCAAAGAGGTCAGTAAACAATGAAAGCCCCACTGTGTGCATCCAAGACCGGCCTGGGCAACATAGCAACTGGTGAGCTAACTGGATCAAGGATGGGCACTTGATAGAAAGGCAGCCAGTCCACAGACCAGGCATCAACCTGTGATGTCCTGGAAAAGATGAGCTGAGTCAATCAGACAGTTTTCAGGAATTTAAGATCAAACTGTCCAATTTTGGAATGCATCTTCAGTTTAATCTGAAGGCTGTCTCCCTATTAAACAAAAACAAACAAGGCCGGGCGCGGTGGCTCACGCCTGTAATCCTAGCACTTTGGGAGGCCGAGGTGGGTGGATCACCTGAGGTCAGAAGTTCAAGACTCCCCTGGCCATCATGGTGAAACTCCATCTTTAAAAAAAATAAATAAATAAAATAAAATAAAATAAAAAAACAAACAAACAAACAAACAAAAACCTGCCCAATTTAAAAAGTGAGGTGCAGAGATGTCTTGATAGGTCTTTAGTGAAAGCTAATGTATAGCACTGAATTAAGTCAAAACCAACTGGGTTCGCATTCCCAGTTCTACTACTCATTAGCTGTGTAACTTGGGGCAGGCAACACAGCCTTCCTAAGCTGAAGTTATTCTTTAATAGATAAAATAAGTATAATAGGCCAGGCACGGTAGCTCACAGCTGTAATCCCAGCACTATGGGAGGCCAAGGCGAGCAGATCACGAGGTCAAGAGATCAAGACCATCTTGGCCAACATGGTGAAACCCCATCTGTACTAAAATACAAAAATTAGTTCGGCGTGGTGGTGCATGCCTGTAGTTCCAGCTACTCTATGGGCTGAGGCAGAATTGCTTGAACCCAGGAGGCAGAGGTTGCAGTGAGCCAAGATTGTGCCACTGCACTCCAGCCTGGGTGACAGAGCAAGACTCCGTCTCCAAAAAAAAAAAAAAAGAAATGTTTTGTGTGTTTAATCTTTTTGTTTGTTTGAGACACAGTCTCACTCTTTCGCTCATGCTGGAGTGCCATGATGGCTCACTGAAGCCTTGTCCTCCTGGTTTAAGCAGTCTTGCCATCTCAGACTCCCAAGCAGCTGAGACTACAGGCATGTACCACCACACCTGACTTTTTTTTTTTTTTTTTTTTTTGGTAGAGACAGGGCTCTTGCTACATAGCCCAGGCTGGTGTGGAACTCCTGGGCTCAAGTGATCTGCCCATCTTGGCATCCCAAAGTGCTGGGATTAGAAGTGTGAGCCACTGCACCTGGCCCTTTGTGATTACTGTTGAAATTTACTGAACTGAAAAGGGAGAATAGTGATAAGAGAACAAGAGCAGCCCACAGTGTCTTTGTTCTTCTAAGTACCTAGATTGTTGAGAGCTGCAGTAGATAGTCCTAGTACTGTTCACCAGCAACCACATTCTAAGAATTACACTCCCTTTCCTTCTCTATCCACTTGACTCTGGCAGGAGTTGCCTCACTAGTATTATGAGACCTTACCCTAAGCTACAGCTGACTGAGCCAAGGGTGCACATGTGAACGAAGTGGGACTAATGAATCCTATCCTTGAAAATGTGATCTTGATACCAAGAAAGTTGAGTTTGTCTTTTTCTGGCTGCCATGAACTCAGAAATCAAGTCTAAAGATGGAAATAAAAGACTGAAAGTCACAGTGAGAAAGACACAAAAGAGAGCTGGAAAGTGTCCTGTAGTGTTAAAGGTCCTAGTTTATTCCCAAAACTGAGCTGCCTGCCTGTCTTTGGGTTCTGTGAGACAATACAATAGCCTCTTTTGGCCACTTTGAGTTGGGTTTCTGTACCTTACAACCAAGAGTCCTGGCTCATACAAAAGCAACGACATAATTTTATAGCAGCACTTGAGAATTCTGGCAGGGAAGGATGAAGTTAAGAACAATGTTTTGGCTGGGCACAGCAGCTCATGCCTGTAATTCCAGCACTTTGGGAGGCCAAGGCAGGCAGATTACTTGAGGTAAAGAGTTTGGGACCAGCTTGGCCAACATGGCAAAACCTCGTCTCTACTAAAAATACAAAAATTAGCTGGGCATGGTGGCGCATGCCTGTAATCAATCCTAGCTACTCAGGAGGCTGAGGTTGCAGTGATCTAAGAACGCACCACCGCCCTCCAGCCTGGTGACAGAGTGAGACCCTTTCTCAAACAAACAAAATGATGTCTTTAGGCCTGTAATCCCAGCACTTTTGGAGGCTGAAGTGGGAGGATCATTGGAGGCCAGGAGCTCAAGATTAGCCTGGGCAACATGGTGAGACTCTGTATCTATTTATTTTTTTGATACTTAAAAATTTTTAAAAGATCAGGTACAGTGACTCACTCCTGTAATCCTAGCATTTTGGGTGGCAGAGGTGGGAGGATTGCTTGAGTCCAAGAGTTCAAGATCTGCCTGGGCAACATAGCAAGATCCTGTGTTTACAGAAAAAATTTAATTAGCTGCAGGGGGAAAAATTAGCCTTTGTAGTTGCATGTGCCTGCAGTGCCAGTTACTGGATAGGCTTAAGTGGGAGGTTTGCTTGAGCCCAGAAGGTTGAGAGAGTGAGCCATGACTGTGCCACTGCACTCCAACCTTGGCAACAAAGTGAGACCTTGTCTCAAAAATAAATAAGGCTGGGTGCAGGGGCTCACACCTGTAATCTCAGCACTTTGGGAGGCTGAGGTGGGTGGATCACCTGAGGTCAGGAGTTTGAGAGCAGCATGGCCAACATGGTAAAACCCTATCTCTGCTGAATATACAAAACTTAGCCAGGGATGGTGGTGGGTGCCTGTAATCCCAGCTACTTGGGAGGCTGAGGCAGAAGAATCGCTTGGACCTGGAAGGTGGAGGTTGCAATGAGCCAAGATCACCTCACTGCACTCCAGCCTGAGTGACAGAACAACACTCTGTCTCAAAATAAATAAATAAATCTATCTATATATATTCATATATAAACATTGAATGAGTACCATCTGTACATCAAGAAGCCTAATAAATCCTAGTTCCTATAAGTGATGGGGGAGGTAAACATAAGTATGAGAAACACAGAAGAAAGCGTTCTTTTTGGTAGAGACAGGATCGTACTATGTTGGCCAGGCTGGTATTAAACTCCTGGTTTCAAGTGATCCTCCTGCCTTGGCCTTCTAAAGCACTGGGATTACAAGCGTGAATCATGGCATCCTCCCCCTGACAGCGGGTTCCATATCAGACTGGGATTGGCTTAGAAAGCCTTCCCAGAATTGATTTTTTTTTTTTTTTTTTGAAATGGAGTCTGGCTCTGTCGCCCAGGCTGCTGGAATTTAGTGGTATGATCTTGGCTTACTGCAACCTCTGCCTCCCAGGTTCAAGCAAATTCTCCTGCCTCAGCCTCCTGAGTAGCTGGGATTACAGACAAGCACCATCACATTCGGCTTTTATATTTTTATTAGAGACAGGATCTCACCATGTCGGCTGGGCTAGTCCCTCAACTCCTGACCTCAAGTGATCCACCCACCTTGGCTTCCCAAAGTGCTGGGATTACAGGAGTGAGCCACCGCACCAGACCGCCAGAACTGATTATTGAGATATGGTTATAACAAAGTTCCTCAACGTCATTACTATTTGCATAATGAGCTAGAAAATTCTTTGTCGTGGGAGGCTATCTTGTGTACTGTAGAATGTCTGGCAGCATCTCTGGCCTCTACCCACTAGATATCAATAGGTTTCCCCCACTGTGAACACCAAACGTGTCTCCAGATGAATGACAAATATCCTCTAGAAGATAAAATTGCCCCTGGTTGAGAATCAGTGATCTAAAAATAGGAGAAGGAGTTAGTGTCTTGGAGCAGAGCACAGGCCTTCTGGAGCACAAAAAAAAAACAAAAATCAAAGCAACACATCAACTCTGGGCAAAATAGTGAGACCCCATCTCTACACAAAAAATTCAAAAATAAGCCAGAAACTTTTTAGCTGGAAATTAGCTGGGCATGGTGGCACGCACCTATAGTCCCAGCTACTCGGGATGTTGAAGTGGGAGGATCGTTTGAGTCTAGGAGGTGAAGGCTGCAGTGAGTCGTGATTGTGCCACTGCACACCAGCGAAGGTGACAGAGAACTTGTCTCAAAAAAAAGAAAAAAGAGAAATTGAAGGGGTTTGTATAGAGTTGTGCTGGAAGATGAGGAGAGAAAGGAGGGCAGGAACCAAGCACCAAAGGCCACTAGCTATAGTTAGAATTAACCTGAAAAAGCTGTAGGAGGCCAGACACAGTGGTTGATGCCTGTAATCCCAGCACTTTGGGAGGCCGAGGCAGGCAGAACACCTGAGGTCGGGAGTTCAAGACCAGCCTCTATCCTGACCAACATGGTGAAGCCCCATCACTACTAAAAATATAGAACATGGTTGTGCGCGGTGGCTCACACCTGTAATCCCCAACACTTTGGAAGGCAGAGGCGGGCGGATCACAAGGTCAGGAGACTGAGACCATCCTGGCCAACATGGTGAAACCCCATCTCTACTAAAATATAAAAAATTAGCCAGGTGTGGTGGTGCACACCTGTAGTCCCAGCTACTCGGGAAACAGAGGCAGGAGAATCGCTTGAACCAGGGCGGTGGAGGTTGCTCCAAGATTGCACCACTGAACTCCAGCAGCTTGGGCAACAGAGTGAGAGTCTGTCTCAAAAAAAAAAAAAAAAAAAAAAAAGCTATAGGGAGCACCTGAGGGATTTCTTTTGTTAACATGAATTTCGATGTTTTAACCTTTTATTTTGACAATTTCGGACTCAAAAAAGTTGTAAAAATAATACAAATTTCCATATGTACTTCATTCCAGTTTCCCAAATGTTAACTTTTTATGATTTAAATAATTATCTCTCTATATATACATAGATGAATAAATTTTTAATTTTCTGAAAAAAATATCTGGGAATTGGCCAGGGGTGGTGGCTCACACCTGTAATCCCAGCAGTTTGGGAGGCCAAGGCAGGCAGATCACCTGAGGTCAGGAGTTCAAGATGAGCCTGGCCAACATGGCAAAACCCCCTCTCTACTAAAAATACAAAAATTAGCTAGGCGTGGTGGCAGGTGCCTGTAATCCCAGCTACTCAGGAGGTTGAGGCAGGGAAAATTGCTCTAACCCAGGAGGCAGAGTGTGGGAGTTTAACTGCACCACTAAGATGGTGCCGACGGTCCCGGAGACGGTCAGATGACGGTTTGGCCTTTTGCCTTATATGGCTACCTGCCCATCAGGCGGCCTGCGGGCGGCGACCCTGGGAAGGAGCACCAATGGCACCTCCCCACGTAAATGGTCGGGATTGGAGAATAATCCCTACTTAAGAGGGAGGCTTGCGAAAGACGCTCTCTCTCGGGACTCAACACACAACACACACGGAAGCGCCAAAAGAAGAAGAACGGCTACCCAACTAGCTAGCCCTTGCTTTGTTACTAATAAAGTCATAAGAACAAGTCCATCGAGGTCGTGTGGTCCTTGCCGGCCGAGGCACGCGCGACACATTATTAAAAGACAGATAAGTTGGTAAAAGATCTGATATGAAGAGAAAAGAAAATCATGTTAGATATATTGCATTTATGGTCACAGAAAAATATATTTATTTTAAGATATAATACTGAAGTATAGGAAACAGGTATGTATTAGATATTAACTCAATGGCTTTCTTGAAGCAGACAATGTTCAAAGTGCTTCAGAGTAATGTAATAAAAAGTAAAATATTCTGAAAGTTTTATAAAGTAAAATCATGACTGAAATTAGAATCTTTAGAAAAGAATATGTGTTCTTATAAAAAATTCTAAGTATTAAAGTTTTGGGTGTAGTGGATAACTAAAAGCATAGTATTACTGATTATCTGATGTCTATATGGTAGGAAGAAATCAGTAAATATTATTAGAATTGTTGCCTACTATGTGTTCCACATGACTTAGAAAAGAATATATTATTGAGAGTAAGAATAGTAATACTTAGGGAAACAGTTTGCCCTCTGAACATTTATCACGTGGTTTGTTGTAAAAACATCACCTAGAACAGTATTTAATACATGGCAAATTCTTAATAAATATATTTATATAATATGTGTTTGGGCTTTGAACTGTGAAATAATAATGCTGCAATACTGAGTAGATGCAAAAGGAAAACCCAGATTTTACATTTGTGAAAGCTGTTGAAATGGAATGCTCATTAATCTTCAAATGGTCCTAATCTCAGCAGAGAATAGATGTAGACTATTTGTATAAAATATTGGATCATAATTCAGAAAGAGCGTGAATTGGTCTTTGATTTTAGAAAACACATTTATATTCAAAATCCATGTATACTTAAGAGATAGACTAATGAATGGAATGTACCTTCTTATTCTCATCCCATGACTACCAACATTCAGCCACTGGCACTTGTGATTTTGATCTAAACTTCGCAGTTTCGTAGAATTGCTCTGAGTCTAAATTTGAATATTTTTTCTTATTGGCACAACCTCATATTATCCCAGCTCCCACTTCCTTCATCTTAGTACACTTTTTACTTTACTTTTTTATAGATTGGTAAGGCCTCTTTGTATTTCAAAAAATAAATATCCTATTTGTTTTTACTATTTCTCTTATATAACTTAGGTCCTGTGAAAAGTCCCTTCAATCAGTCTCCCAATCAAGGTTTTCATAATTCCCTTTATCACTTTGTCCTTCTTCTCTTCCCTTCTAAAATATTTTTATAGCACTTATATCCATGAATTGCAATAGTTGGTTTGTGTGTTTCTCACTTCTCTTATACTATGATATCATTGAGGACAGAGGGCCATTTAATGTTATTTGTCTAAATCCTCATGTCACTATATTTGAAGGAATAGATTTGAAAAACTAAAATAGTATGAAAAGATAAATATCTATAGGAAATTACTAAAAGAAATAGAGCAATGTGTGCTTATTTGAAAAGAAGAAACTTTGGGCACACAAAAACTTACGGAGTAAAATAATACACATTTGGAGAAAATAGGCCATTTTAGTTCAAAATAACCTCTGCCCAAATTAACAGAACTTAAACATTTATATATATGTAATGCTTACAAAAATATTTCTGATATTTAGATAATGAATAGAGGATCATTGTGAATATCTGTTCTATTACCTGGCCAGTATTTAGGCCACTTGCTTTTGTATCAGTTGTGAGCAAGTCCTTATGTATCAATAATGCAGTGGATAGCACTGTCCATTGCTACTTTTGCCTCTTCTTGGGGGACTAAAAAGCATAACAAAATGTTTTTCAGTATTAAGTTAAAAAGTGTTTAGAATTTACAAGTGACTGGAGATGGTAACACAAGATAATAACTAATATTAATTTTAAATATTCAGAGAACAAACATATTTAGAGTGCATAAGATAAAAATCAACAAAGCTAAATATTTAATATATCTCAAATATTATATATATATATATCTATCACATAAAATATATAAAATATAACTTAGGCCAAAATAAATATTCTAATATTTGTTTACAAATAACTTATTCAATATTAAATACTGTCAAAATTTAAAACGAAATTTAAATTAAAATCAGTAAATTTACTAATTTTATATCAATATATAAAATTCTTAAATTTGACAATTATATATAGCAATTTAATTTTATACAAAAAGATAATCTTTCAAAAAGATGGGCTTGTGTTTTTGACATGAAATTGTGAGAATTTGTGTGCATGCATGTGAGTTTGTGTTCACATATTTTCATTTGTTAGAGAAATTATTTAGGACCCTAGTGTAACTGGAGGAGAGTTGAATAGTGATCAACTAATTTTGAGTATTTCCTCAAGCTTCCTTTTCTGCAAATAATCCCAAATTTTGGTGGCTATATTAGTTTATTTTTACCTCACTATAAATAACTATCTAAAACTAGGTAATTTATGAAGAAAAGAGGTTTAATTGACTCACAGTTCCACAAGCTTAACAGAAAACATTACTGGAAGGCCCCAGAAAAGTTACAATAATGATGGAAGGTAAAGGGGAAGCAAGCAACTTCTTCACATGTCAGAGCAGGAGAGAGAGTGCAAGAGAAGGGAGAAGTGACACAGAGTTTCAGGGCATTAGATCTCATGAGAACTGACTCATTATCACTAGACCAGCAAGGGGGAAATCTACCCCAATTATTTAGTCACCACCCACCAGGCACGTCCTCCAATTCAACTTGAGATTTGGGTGGGGACACAAATCCAAAGCATATCAGTGGCTAATTTATAAACAAATTTTCTTTTAATGAAGGACTACTAAACATTTTTATTGATAAATGCCTAAAACTTCTATTGTTTTTTCAATCAACATCATCTTCTTTAGTTTAGATTACCAGTTTCATTAATGCTCTCTGTTCATATCTCATTTATCTGGAAATTCTTACATTAGGAATAAGATATTCTTGCCTGACAATTTTCCCCCTTATCTTTCTTACATTTTTTTCTCCTTTGCTTTCTTTTTTCTCTGTCTCCTCTCCCTTCCCTTCCTCTTTCTTATTTATTATTTCTTTTCTTTTTTGACAATTACCAAATGAGCACAGAAAATAATAGACTATAAAAATCAATAGAAATAGTATAATTTCGTCTTATATTAGTGGATAAAAATATATTAAAGTATATGTAACACTATGAAAGTATTATAAAATATAATCTATTTATCCTACTTAGATAAACATAATTTTCCATTAATATACCAAGAATTCAAGAATATATCTACAGAGATGATAATTCAAAGTGAAATAACTTGTTTTTGTTATAATATGGCAATTTTAGCAGTATTTGAATATATAATCATATGCATTTGTATTTTTAAGACCGTAATATTTTTCTACTTAACTTCTATTTCTCCAATTACTTATAAATTACACTTTATTCTTGAGCCATAATTTTGGTTTTTATTTTAAATTTATAATTAAAACTCATAATAAACAGAAATTACATATTTCTTACACAGTGAATTTTTTTGACATCTATGTTCATGCATAATATGTATTTTTATAAAATGATTTATATTTGTTTAGTATTAGAGATAATATTTAAGTGGCTATTAGTTATTTTTAAATATATTTGGTGGAATTTTTTAACCATTGGAGAATTTACAACTCTATGCTGAAATTATAAAATAAACTTTACAAAATATAGTTAACTTAAATCTTCAAATACTCAGAAGTATATCAAATGGTGGATTTGTCTTGCTCAGTAAAATGAGTCAGGAATTTGAGAAGTATAGGGAGATGGGACAATGCATACAAGGGTAATAGAATGTTGGCTGATGCTCTTAGGTTGCATTGACACCCTACAACAAATGAAAAGCAGAGCTGTTAACCAAAAATTGAAAGCCATGCATGAAAGTCAGAATTCTCCCTAGTTGCTTAGGAGAAAAGAGAACCTTTTCTGCAGCTGTGGTAGAGCAGAAAAATGTAAAGATTAAAATTGGAATTTAATATTTACAGTCCCTGAGTTTCAGAAGCCATTGAATCTACAGCTGATAAAAGTGTGTAATTCTAAATATATGGTCATGGGTCAAAAGCCGGGCACTCTAACACATGGGATGGGAATATCTGGATGCATGATGCATACCACACAAGATTTTAGCTCCTCACACTCTTTTATACCCCAAAGACTTTACAGAGGTGAGCCACCATTCCCTAATAAGAATTGTAACTATTCTTGTGTAAAAAGGCAATGAAGAGTCCTCTGTCCCACAACATGATATGATCTGCCCCCTGAAGAGTTTTTCTAACTTTGTGGCTACTGCTAATTTTAGCTTAATCTAGCTAGGCATATGCTAGGCCTGATAAAGGAAGAAACTCAATGCTCAAAAGAGGCTGCAAAATTAGTCAGCATATTTTATCAAGGAATATGAAAGAGCCACTATGACTGGGATATAGAATGCTTAATCAAGATGCCTGACACACAAGACTGTAAAGTAGAGTTTATTGATTTGGAGAGATTATTAGTAAACATTATATAATACTATAATACCTTGGTAAGAAATCCAGGAAAAGGTGCTCACTAGCTGTTTTGATGGTTTCTAGAAACTTGGAAAAAAATGAAAGCTTGGTTGAGTGATGGTAAAATATTTGAATTGCTATTGTAGGTGGTGTTGGCAAAAGGGATTAAAATGCCCAGGGAACTGGATATGTTGCAGTGCAGAACAGAAGATCCACATTATTAAGTAAGGTAATTAAAATCACAAACTGATGCCTTAGCACAGAGACATCAGTTTCACTAAGAAGTTCAGTAGGCTTTTAATTTTTATTTATTTCATATTTTACTTTAAGTTCTGGGATATGTGTGCAGAAAGTGCAGCTGTGTTCCATAGGTATACCTAGGTATATCTGTGCCATGGTGGTTTGCTGCACCCATCAACATACCCTCTACACTAGGTATTTCTCCTAATGCTATCCCTCTCCTATCTCCCAGAGGCCCCAGTGTTTGATGTTCCCCATCCTGTGTCCATCTGATCTCATTCAACTCCCACTTATGAGTGAAAACATGCAGTGTTTGGTTTTCTGTTTTTGTGCTAGTTTGCTGAAGATCATGGTTTCCAGCTTTATCCATGTCTCTGAAAAGGATAATGAACTAATTCTTTTTTTATGGCTGCATAGTATTCCATTGTGTATGTGTGCCATTTATCCAGTTTATCATTGATGGGCATTTGAGTTGGTTCCAAGTCTTTGTTATTGTGAACAGTACTGCAGTAAGCATACATGTGCATGTGTCTTTGTAGTAGAATGATTTGTAATCCTTTGGGTATATACCCAGTAATGGAATGGTATTTCCATTCAAATGGTATTTCTCATTCTAGACCCTTGAGGAATCACCACACTGTCTTCCAAAATAGTTGAACTAATTTAAACTCCTGAGAGTGTAAAAGCATTCCTATTTCTCCACATCCTCTCCAGCATTGTTGTTTCTTGACTTTTTAATGATCACCATTCTAACTGGCATGAGATGGTATCACATTGTGGTTTTGATTTGCATTTCTGTAATGACAAGTTATGATGAGCTTTTCTCATATGTTTCTTGGCCACATAAATATATTTTTTAGAGAAGTGTTTGTTCATATCTTTCCCTGATTTTTGATGGGGTTGTTTTTTCTTGAAAATTTATTTAAGTTCTTTGTAGATTGTGGATATTAGCCCTTTGTCAGATGGATAGATTACAAAAACTTCCTCCCATTATATAGGTTGCCTGTTCACTCTGACGATGGTTTCTTTTGCTGTGCAGAAGCTCTTTAGTTTAATTAGATCTCATTTGTCAATTTTGGCTTTTGTTGCAACTATCTGAAATATACATGCACCCAATACAGGAGCACCCAGATTCATAAATCAAGTTCCTGGAGACCTACAAAGAGACCTAGACTCCCATACAATAATAGTGGGAGACTTTAACACCCCACTGTCAATATTAGACAGGTCATCAAGTCAGAAAATTAACAAGGATATCCAGGACTTGAACTCAGCTCTGAACCCAAGTGCACCTAATAGACATCTACAGAACTCTCCACCCTGAATTAAAAAACAAAAACAAAAATGTTCAAAACCCAAAACCCTTAATAAAATCAATGAATCCAGGAGCTTTTTTGTTTTTTAAAAGATTAATAAAATAGACTGCTAGCCAGACTAATAAAGAAGAAAAGTGAGAAGAATCAATATACACACTAAAAAATGATAAAGGAGATTTCACCACTGATTCCACAGAAATACAAACTACCACCAGAAAATACTATAAACACCTCTATGCAAATAAACCAGCTAGGCTGGTTTCACATGTGCAAATCTATAAATGTAATCCATCACATAAACAGAACCAATTACCAAAACCACATGATTTTCTCAATAGATGCAGAAAAGGCCTTAGAAAAAAAATCATTTCTAGAAGAAATGAATAAATTCCTGGACATGTGCACCCTCCCAAGACTAAACCAGGAACAAGTTGAATTCCTGAATAGACCAATAACAAGTTCTGAAATTGAGGCAGTAATTAAAGCCCAGGACCAGATAGATTCACAGCTGAATTCTACCAGAGGTACAAAGAGGAGCTGCTACCATTCCTTCTGAGACTCTTCCAATTAATAGAAAAAGAGGGAATCCTCCCTAACTCATTTTATGAGGCCAGCATCATCCTGATACCAAAATCTCAAAGAGACACAATTAAATTTCAGGCAAATATCCCTGATGAACATTGATGCAAAAATCCTCAATAAAATATTAGCAAAGTGAATCCAGCAGCACATCAAAAACTTATTCACCCAATTCAAGTCAGCTTCATCCCTGGGATGCAAGGCTGGTTTTACATACACAAGTCTACAAATGTAATCCATCACACAAACAGAACCAATTATCTCAATAGATGCAGAAAAGGCCTTCAATAAAATTCAACACCTCTTCATGCTAAAAACTCTCAGTAAACTATGTATTGGTATTAAGGGAATGTATTCAAAAATAATAGCTATTTATGACAAACCCACAGCCAATATCATACTGAATAGGAAAAAGTTGGAAGCATTCTCTTTGAAACCCAGCACAAGACAAGGATACCCCTCTGACCAGTCCTATTCAGCATAGTACTGGAAGTTCTGGTCAGGGCATTCAGGCAAGCAAAAGAAATAAAGGATATTCAAATAGGAAGAGAGGAAGTCAAACAGTCAAATTGTCTCTGTTTGCAGATGATTTTTTTGGGGGGGCCAGAAAATGGAAGGAAATAATATAACACAGGTTAATTTTGAGTATGAAGGGCCTCAGAGGGCTAGAGATAAAATGATCATGCTAAAATCCCAGAAATCAGGCAATCATGGTTATCATAAAACCAGCAAGGTCAGAGTGGAAGTTAAGGGAGGTGAACCCTCATAGTATTATGCGAATGATACTGGAATATGGCAACCCTAAGGGCAAAATAAGTGGGTAGCCAATCAGGGCACTGCATAATATAAAAAATTAAAAGAAACCAATACAGATTATAGAGACTGAATGTGGTTACCTCAATAAAATTGACAACCCTAGATTACATGTACAATGATAACTTCAAAACATTGCTGAAATAAATTAAAGAGGACTTAAGTAAATGGAGACACATCCGTGTTCATAGGTTAAAAGACTTAATATTTTTAAGATGTCAATACTACCCAAAGTAATCCACAAATTTAGTAAAATTCCTATCAAAATAGCAATGACATTTTTGGAGAAATAGTAAAATAAATTATAAAATTCCTATAGAATCCCAAGGGACCCTGAATAGTGAGAACAAACTTGAAATAGAACAAAGCTAAAGGACTCACACCTCTTGATTTCAAAACATATTACAAAGCTACAGTAATCAAAGCAGTTTAGCACTTACATAAAAACAGACATGGAGAAAAATGAAATGGAATAAAGAGCCAGAAACAAATTTTTATACATATGGTTAAATATTTTTTTCACAAGGATACTCACACCAATCAATAGGGTAAAGGACAGTCTTTTCAACAAATGGTGCTAGAAAACTAGATATCCACAAGCAAATGAATAAGTTAGACTTTTATCTGAACTATATGCAGAAATAAACTCCAAATGAATTAAACACCTGTAAAACTCAAATTTATACAACTCTTAGAAAATAAAATACAGGGGAAGATTTTCACAACATTAAATTTCTTTTTTCACTTTTTACTTTAGATTCAGAAGGTACATGCACAAGTTTCTTACATGGGTATACTGGTTTATACTAAGGTTTAGGGCACAAATGATGCTGCAATTTGGATGTTGAGCATAGTACCCAATAGGTAGATTTTAGCCCATGACCACCTGCTACCCTTCCTCCTATAGTAGTCTCCAGTGTCCATTGTTCCCATCTTTATGTCTGTGTGTACTCAATGTTTTGCTACCCTTATAAATTAGAACATGCAATATTTGGTGTTCTGTTTCTGTATTAATTTACTTATTATAATGGCCTCCAGTTGCATCCATGTTACTGCAAAAGACATGGTTTTGTTTTATTTTATGGCTGTGTAGTACTCCATCTATAGTTTGGTTCTATATCCCTACCCAAATCTCATCTGGTAGCTTCCATAATTCCCATGTGTTGTGGGGACCGAGTGGAAAATAATTGAATCATGGGGGCAGGTCTTTCCTGTGCTGTTCTCATGATAGTGAATAAGTGTCAGGACATCTGATGGCTTTAAAAATGAGAGTTTACCTGCACAAGCTTTCTCTTTGCCTGCCGCCACCCGTGTAAGATGTAACTTGCTCCTCCTTGCCTTCTACCATGATTGTGAGACTTCCCCAGCCACGTAGAAATGTGAGTGCTCCATTAAGCCTTTTTCCTTTGTAAATTGCCCAGTCTCTGGTATGTCTTTATAAGCAGCATGTGGCTTGTGGCTCAGCTGCCATGACCCAGGAGTCTCAGAGGCCCCCAAAAGCAGTTGCCCACCCAATTTTGCCTGGAGGTGAGTTTCCCTCTCTTTCTGACCCTTCCACTGCTGGCTCCAATCATGTTCCTCATTGTGATGGAGAAACAGGATTAGAAATTTGGCAGCTACATTCAGATAGGCGAATGTCCTTTGTCTGCCCAGACAGCAGGATCTGCTCCTCTCAATTTGAGAAGTTGTTAAAGGAATTTCCATTTGCATTTTGAACAAACCCAACTGATTGAGAGAGGAGAGCACTGTAACAGGTTCACTGTGAACACTCTTAGGGGCTTGTTCGTAATTGTGTATTGCATGTGTGTCTGGGAAAATGAGTGTCTTTTGTGGGTACCAGAGAGTAGAATTGAATTCTTTAAATTTGAGAAATTCCAAAGGAAATTTTGTTTGTGGGTTGATCAAGCAGAACCCACGGAGAGGGGAATTTCCTGGACTGTTTCAGTTTGCACACACTTGGAGCTTGTTAGTTGCTGCAGCACTTAAAGTATGCCTTGATGATTGTGTGTTTGATATAGTCATGGGAAATGAATTTCGTTGCAATACTGTTTGGCTCCAATATTCTTTGGAATCTGAAGTTTGCTGTTGATTGGAAAAGCAAGATGGGGTTCTGCGTATTCAGGCTTTAATGTTGCTGTTTTAGGCAGGTTTGGGTCTGTTAAGTAAATTCTAGGTAATTTTCTTCTGCGGTACTGTTTGGTCCAGTGCTCTTTGGAGTCTGGAAAGGTTTGGATTTTAAAAATCACACTGCCTTGAAAACTGCTTTACCCCAAATTTTGGTCCATAGCCTTCATTGTATTACCTATCGGGGCTACATTTGGACATGTGAACATGTTTGCAGACTGATGAGTTTGTATTGCTAGCTCATGACTGGGTTCCAAGGTAAAAGCTATTGGATCTTCATTTGTGTATGTGTGTGTATATGTCTAGATGTGCTTATGTGTATGTACATTTACTCTTATATGTTGTGTCTACCAAATTGGCTCATAAATAAAAGAGCACTCATAAATTAAGTTAAAAAGTCCAAGCAACTTTCACATACACATGACTTAAGCAAAACTTTAATAAATAAGTTGGCAATAGAATGATTGGTAAAATGAAAATAGAAATAACTTTAAGAGTTGTCAGCAACTCTGAGTTTTATATTTTGTCTGGGCTTTATATTTGTCTCTGGTAGATATTTTGAGGTATTAGGGTTTGGCACAGAAGGTTATAAAACTATAAAGCCAGCCAAAACAAAATGACCTTTTTGTGAATGTTTTGAAAAGTAAGGCTAATTTAATGTTGCTGGTTTAATGAAAACAACTGAATCTTCTGAGTTACTGGTGAAAATTCCCATGTAGTTAACTTTAAGGTTTTTATTTGGGTGAACACCTGATATTTACAACTTATAAAATGGATAACAAGGAAATGATGCATAAATAATCTAGATAAATTGTTCAGATGAATAAAATGTAAATGGATGAGTGTTATAGGTGAACATTTTCTATAAATTAAAATCATAAAATTGTTTTCAATGCTCATTGGATGACTGTGTCATTTCCAATTAAGGAAGGGTTATATGAGGAAATACATTTCTAAAAATTGTGGGGTTTCTCTCGTCTATAAAATGCTAATATCTGCTATTTCAGGATTTCTTGCTTCCTAGAGTTTCACAAAAAAATTAAGATAGTTACTAAGGATAATAAGTATCGTTAATATATAATTCTGTATATAACGTGCCAAAGTAGATGTGTTCTTAGTGAGAAAAATTATAATTTTATTTAATTCAGAAGTTATCTACATGCTAATTCAAATTATAAACTTGAAAAGGTTATTTATGAAACAAGGTAGAAAGCACCCAGTAAGTAGGGGAGAGATGTGTGAAGAAAGTTATGGATATTCAGTTATATTTTTGGTAAGGAAGATTGTAAAGAAAAGATAATTTTTATATGAGAATGGATCTTGTATAGTGAGTTTTTGTCTTAAAGTAAAATGACTGGGTATTTAAAAAAGAAAATGTAGGAGGAAACACAAAATCCAACATGCCATACATGGTCTAAGTCATATGTAGTTTTTTTGTTTGTTTGTTTCTATATGTCTGTCTTCTTGCATACACAAATAAAATAGAAAGTTGAAAAAGTTTTGATAATAAAATATTCTTCAAAACATGATAGAAAACTGGAGAAATGTTGCTAATTAATGTTGTGCCTCATTAAATCTCTTGGTCTTGATGAAAGTCAAATAAGAAATACTGTAAAGAAATACATGGGCAGTTTGGCAATTTTTTAAATATACCTAAGCATGAAGATTTATCATGGAGCCAAATTTTACATACATGTTTGCATTGCCTCACACTATATTTTCAATTTGGCATAGGTAGTACTAGCACTAAAGCACTTATAGGTCATGTACCTAAAGTGAATTTCTTAATTGTACACAATTTATAATT
Source organism: Cheracebus regulus (assembly GCA_963574635.1). Lineage (NCBI taxonomy): Eukaryota > Metazoa > Chordata > Mammalia > Primates > Pitheciidae > Cheracebus > Cheracebus regulus. The sequence goes on along the minus strand of CAUYQU010062116.1, from coordinate 15,901 downwards.
GTATTGCTGGACTTAATGACATTAATTTGTGTGCCAGGAGCAAAATATTCATAGCATATTTCTGTTAGGCTCTGGATAACACTGTAGCCTGTCAAGTAGACTGAGTAAAAAAAAAACAATTGGTTTTGCTTTTAATTTTTATTTGGTTTTTGTTTGTTTTCTTTGGATTTTACTTATTTATCCATACATAAAAAAACTATTGATGTTTTTTAGATTCTAATGGAAGCCTTTTATTTGATTCTATGAACAGCAATTTTATATTCTATGCATGTCCAGCAATTCATTATTTGCTCAATTTATCTAAAGTTTCTAGCTTTGTCAAGTCTCCAAAAATTGATAGACACCAGCCATTTAAAATTTGATTGGTTTTGCTTACCTCTGATGATCTTGAGAGACATAACAGCTTTGAGATTCCTGGCAAAAGATTACAGAAAAGACATATATTTATAAATTCTGAACAGAAATATTATGTTATTTATTATTTGAAAAAGTGATAATAAAAATGTTTAAAATAGTGTTTAGTTCCAAGATAAATCAATTTAATCAATAATTTGGGTTGGTATCACATCTTTTCCATTAGGTAATGAAGACAAACTGTGATATGGCTAACATTTTACAGTTCGAGGAAGATTGACCTTGTCCATTAGCAAATTACATTGGTTGGGACTAGCAAACTAGTTTAGTTGTGTTTACAATAATTAACATTAAATGACACTGACTTGGATTAAGTAGTAATAATTTTTTAAAATGTATTACTTTCTAAAGATTTTAATGCCAAGCTATTTATTAATAATGGGACTTCATGTGCGTACTTGAAAACAAAATATGTGTAGGTGTCGCACTGGTTTGAAGATTTTGGTGGTGAAAGTTACCTAATCAGTTGTTATACTGTATGATGAAACCAAACTTGGAAATGTGTAATGATGCTGTATTAAATAGCTGAAGAGAAATTATTGTGTGATGTTCTATTTTGTCTTTGTTTTACTGTATAGTATTCAAGTGAAAGGCGATTATTTATCCTCATACCCAATTTCCAAACTGATATTTGTGTCTACCAATTTTTTTAATAATGAAGAGAACAGGTAGTTGTCTAATTTTGATCTGTTCTGTATAGGCCCTATCAGATTTGTGATGCTTTTGGTCACAGTTCTGTCACTAGAATACAGCAATTAGACATGTGCAGTGAGTAACCTAACTACTTTAATTCAGTGGTTTGAATTAGCATATTAGTAGTATTAACATTAGTAGTATATTAGTAGTATTAACATTCTATTCACAAATTCTTGTGCTGTTATCTATAGGGCTTTGACCCTTGGGTCAAAAAAGGCACCAACCCTGCTAAATTTTGAACATTGACATTAGTTGTCAGACTTGGGAGAAGTAACAATCACAATGACCTGCTTTTGTGAGACACAGGACAAGAAATTAAAACTATTAAATTCCCTTGGGTCCAGGAACTATTGCAGAAGAGATGGGAACATGAGATTGTAAGGGCCAATTTTGAGGGATAAGATTAGTTCAAAGTTTTCTACAAATTAAACATTAAAATCAAAAGCACACTAATGCAAGGCCAGCATATTGGCCCATGTGTTGGAAAAACAGGGTTTTGTTTTCTTGGAGCATTGATCTGCTCTTTAATAGAAAGTTGTAAAAGGTTTTAAAAGGTTTATGGAAATCTTACCTTATGGTAAAACTCATTAAAATTATATTTGTTTAGAAGGTTTTATTAAAATTATATTTGACATTAATAATATAGTATACAAGGTAAAATTTGGTTTTCTCTTTTGAATAAAATTTTTATGTGAGGATTAATGAGATTTTTGTTTACCTTTTGAGTAAACTGCAGGGGAAAAAAGGAGTGGAGGGGAGACAGATTTAGTGGCCTCATTGTTTGAGCAGCGGGGCACTGAAGAAGTGAGCAACACTCCCATCACGTGCCCTGCGAGGTGGACAAGGGAGCCTTTCTCGTTTCATAGGCACTGCCATAACCAAATGGATTCTGGATGATTGCAAACTCAACCAAGAGGTAAGGCCAATTTTAACTGCCATGCTACATTTGGTATATTTACTAGAGCATATTAATACAGTCTGAGTGCATGATATGTGGCCCTTGATTTGACAAATGTGTATTGTGTCTATGTGTTTCATTTCAGTCACGAAATGAGGACACAACAATTCTTATTCATAAGGAATGATGAGACACAAATGGAGTGTCCATGTGGCAGTGATAGAGGATGTCCATGGGCCCAACAGTGTCAATTGTTCTTATCAAGACTTATCTAGTTATTGTCATCACATACTGCCCAACATGACAGCAACAGAAACCAATAATGAGCCCTTGATACAGCATTATTGCTAACAAGAAGTAACCAGCTACTTGGTTTAAGTCTATTGTTCAGAGTCCCTTCCATTTTAGAAGGGTCTACAATTTATTCTCGAAATAACAGACACTTATTCTGGTCATTTTCTGTCCAGAGAACCTCAACTGACACCACTCTATGAAGGCTTATTATGTACCCACTCCATAGACATGGAATTTTACATGAGGGAATATCATTCCTCCCAGAATAAAGACTTTTATCACTTCACAAAGTAAGCCACCAAGACCAGGAGAAATGTTAGGTAAATGTGGAGGGAAAAAGTGTAAGGAATATTGAAACAGAAAGACAACCAGTAGTAACTAAAAGCCCTTATTAGGAGCTAAATTTCATCTCCCTAATCTGCCCTTTTTCCATGCCTGCCTTTAGAAAATGAAGCTTACTTGAAACTCGTAAAAGTTCCTCTCCAAATATATATGAAGTATTGGCCCCATAAGGCATATGGATTGGTCTGTTGCAGCACTAAAAGTGCACCATTTAATTTTCCTTTCAAAAGCTAACTTTTCTCCAGCTGCAGCAACTTTATAATCTGCTGCAACTTTCCATATAGGCCATGCTCTTCACAAGGAAACACAGACAATAACTGCGAATGGAAGGACCACTGAAACTTGACCATTTTTTCTTATTACAGGGCTCCTGTACCATACAATTTTTGGTCTAGATCTGTGTTTTGAGGTAGAAAACTTATTAAATCTGTGGCACAGTCTAAGGGTCTCTCTGCTCAATTCTCCTTCCTAGCTCCTTTCCTTTCATAGGTGCCAGATCAGCATTGCAATCTGACACCTTTCCCTATGGAATCCTGCTTCCTCCTCTTAATTATTCACAGCCACTTCCCTAAGTGAATCTCCTGAACTCTTACCACCTCAGCATATGCTACCTAAATATTTTAATGTATGCAGTTTTATGTACCCAATGTCTTTTGTTTGAGTTTCTTTCAAAGTTTTATATATTTAAGATGTGGCTGGGTGCAATGGCTCACACCTGTAATCCCAGCATTTTGGGAGGCCACGGCAGCCGGATCATCTGAAGTCAGGAGTTTAAGACCAGCCTGACTAACATGGAGAAACCCCATCTCTACTAAAAATACAAATAATAATAATAATAGCTGGGCGTGGTAGCACATACCTGTAATCCAAGCTACTCAGGTGGCTGAGGCAGGAGAATTGCTTGAACCCGGGAGGAGGAGGTTGTGGTGAGTCGGGATCGAGCCATTGCACTCCAGCTTGGGCAACAAGAACAGGACACCTCAAAAAAGAAAAGTACAATTACAAATGATATTTTGATATATGTAAACACAGTGAAGTTCTTACTTAGATTACTACTACAGCCAAACAAATTAACCTATCCTTAGTTACCTTTTTTGGTTTTGTGATAAGAGCATCAAAAATCTACTCTGAGGGCCGGGCATGGTGGCTCACGCCTGTAATCCCAGCACTTTGGGAGGCTGAGGTGGGCGGATCACGAGGTCAAGAGATCGAGACCATCCTGGCCAACATGGTGAAACCCTGTTTCTACTAAAAGTACAAAGAATTATTAGCCGGGCGTGGTGGTGCGTGTCTGTAGTCCCAGCTACTCGGGAGGCTGAGGCAGGAGAATTGCTTGAACCCAAAAAACGGAAGTTGCAGTGAGCCGGGATTGCGCCAGTGCATTCCAGCCTGGAGATAGAGACTCTGTCTCAAAAAAGAAAAAAAAAAAAAAAAAAAAAATTCTACTCTGAGTACATTTTTGATATGTAATAATGATATGGAATGGAGGCAGGGAAGTACTGGGTAGAAGAGCATGGTTACCCAGCAAAGGCCCCATCTTCAAGCCTAGAAACCTCAGCCCTAAATGAGAACAGTTATCACTGTTTTCCCATCCAAATGTTACTTTTTTTTTTTCTCCACTTCCCTAGCCTGTGCCCATATAAACCCTACACCTCAGCTGGCAAAGAGATAAGTCACTGAACGTTGAGAGAAGAAGCAACTGAGCATCAGAGATTATGAATAGATGCAGCTTAACTTTAGATGGCATAACTTTAGAAAGAAGCCCAGCCAACTCTGGCCAAGCTTCAAGGAAGGATCACCTTCTTCCCACTCTATTCCCTTTTCAGCTCCCCTTCCACTGAGATCCACCTTCACCCCTTAATAAAAGCCTCCACATTCCTCACCTTTCAAACCATTCATGTGATCTGGTTTTTCTGGACGCCAGACAAGAATTTGTGATATACTGGGTGTGGGAACCCAAAAGGCTGTCACACTGACTCTTCCCTGAGCTGTTTAACATTTAAGCCATCTGCAGACAGCAAAGCTAAAGGGAATTAATTTTAACATACCCTAGACACTGTCATGGGGCTGGACTCCCAAAGTGCTCTCCCCATGTCCTGCACCCACTTGCCTACATTCTCTCTCCCGTGCAGGGGTTGAACCCAACAGGTTCAAGAAAGTGAACTTCATCCCTGCTGGCACAGAAGTGGTTGAGTGGACTCAGAGCTGGTGCAATCTAGTTCTTACCACAAAAGGGTCAAGGGAACTATTATTCTCAATACAATATTCCTAACTGTAGTCCTTATGCTGTACATTCGCTCTTTAGACACTCGTTTATGTAACTGTGAATTCATACTCTCTGACATACTGTTTCACATCTTCTCCTTGCTCTCCATTCCTGGTAACCACCGTTATATTTTCTATTTCTATGTTTGACTTTTTTGTAGATTCCATATGTAAGTGAAACCTTGCAGTACGTTTCCTTCTGTGTTTGTCTTGTTTCACTTAGCATAATGCCCCCAGTTTCATTCATACTGTTGTAAATGGCAGTTACCTCCTGCTTTCTAAGGCTGAATAATATTGCATTGTGAATATATAAACACCACAATTTATTTGTTCATTCATGTGCTGGTCAATATTTAGGGTATTTTATACCTGACTGTAATTAATAATGCTGCAATAAACATAGGAGTGCAGATCACTCTATGAAGTGCTGTCTTCATTTTTCTTGGGCTCAAAATCCAAAAGATTGCTGAGACATTTACTATTTTTAAACCTTGGAGGAAATTCCAGACTGTTTTCCATAATGCCTATACCAATTTATATTTCCACCAATTGCGTGCAAGGGTTCTTTTTCTCCATATCCTTGCCAACTGTTGGTATACTTTGATGCTAATAGCTATTCTTACATGTATGGGATGATCGCTTACTGTAGTTTTGATTTGCATTTCCCTGCTGACTAGTGATACTGAAAATCTTTCTGTATATCTTTGGGCATTGGTATGTTTCCTTTGGAAAAAATGTTTATTCAGGTCCTTTGCCCATTTTTTAAATTAGGCTACTTTCCATGTGTTTGCTGAGTTGCCTGAATTTCTTACAGTTATTAAATTTTCTATTAAGTTGTTTGAGTTTGTTTTGGATATTAAGTCGTTATTAGATATATCATTGGCAAATGTTTTCTCCAAATTAGTAAGCTGTCTTTTCATTTTGTTGATTCCTTCCTACTGCTGTGCAGAAGCATTATATTTTGATATAATACCACTTATTTATTGTTGATACAACATCACTTATTTATTTTTGCTTTCATTGTCTGAGCTTTTGGTGTGATATCCAAAAAGTGATTGCCAAAGCCAGTATCAACAGGCTTTTCTCCTATGGTTTCTTCTAGGAGTTTAACAGTTTCAGGTCTTATATTTAGGTATTTAATTCACATTCAGTTGATTTTCAACTCTGGTGTGAGATAAGGATCCAGTTTCACTTCTTTGGATATCGCTATCCAGTATTTTCAATACCATTTATTAAAGAAAGTATTATTTCCCCATTGTATATTATTTGTAGACTTGTTGAAAATTCATTGTGTTTATATGCTTAGGTTTTATTTTTGAATCTTTAATCTGTTTCATTGTTCAATATGTCTGTTTTCATGCCATACCATACATTTTGATTACTATATATTTTGCAATATAATTTGAATTCAAGAAGAGTGAGTTCCCCAACTTTATTTTTCTTTCTCAAGATTATTTGGCTATTTGTGGTCCTTTGAAGTTGATGAATAAGTGGGAGTTACTTCAGAAATGCAACGTTTATTTAATATATGCAAATAAATAAATGTGATATAGAATATTAACAGAATAAAAAATAAAATCACATAATTTTCTCAAAATACATAGCAAAAGCATTTGATTAAGTTCAACAGCTTTTCAGAATTAAAAACTCTCAGCCAAATAGGTATATGAGGAAATTTCCTCCACTTAAGCCATTTATGAAAAGCTCACAGCTAATCTTGTAATCAGTTGGGGGAAACCTAAAAACTTTTCCTTTAAGATTTGGTACAAGGCAAGAATGTCTACTCTCATCACTTGAAATCACATAGTACTGGAAGTTTTAGAAAGTGCAGTCAGATTTTTACAAGAAATAAAAGCATCTACATCAGAAAAGAATAAGTAAAATTATTTATTTTTGCAGATGATGTAATCCTATATGTAGAAAATCCTAAAGACTCTATCATAAAACTGGTAGAACTAATACACAAACTTAGTAAATTAATTGGATCCAAAATCCACATAAAAAAATCCATTGCATGGTTACTTAAACCTGTAATCCAGCACTTTTGGAGGCTGAGGAGGACAGATCACTTGAGTTCAGGAGTTGGAAACCAGCCTAGCCAACATGGTAAAACCCTGTCTCTACTATAAATATAAAATTAGCAGGATGTGGTGGCTCGGGCCTGTAATCCTGTATACTTGGGAAGCTGAGGCAGGAGAATTGCTTGACCCTGGGAGGCAGAGGATGCAGTGAGCTGAGATCCTGCCACTGCACTCCAGCCTGGGCAACAGAGTGAGACTGTCTCAAAAGAAACAAAAATGATAACAATAATAAAAGAAGAATTTAAAAAAGGAATCAAGAAAACAATCCCATTTATGATTGCATCAAAAAGGACAAAATACTGAAGAATACATTTAACTGAGGAAGTGAAAAATCTGTACACTGTAAACTATAAAGCACTGGTGAAAGAAACTGAAGAGAACACAAATAAGTGGAAACATATCTTTTTGTTCATTGACTGGAAAAATTAGTATTCTTAAAATGTCCATACTATCTAAAGTGATATACAGATTCAACACACTTCCTGTCAAAATTCCAATGGCATATTTCACAAAAGAGGACAAAATTGGTTTCGTATATAATTTTATTAATAAAATATTTCAATAGTGTAAATTTGGCCTACCAAATACTATAAGTGCTATTTGTTAAATTGCAAATTCAGTCATATGAGTTATTTTCTTAAATCTCTTAAACATCTTCCCCATACTTAGAAATTTTGTGTTCTTCTCACTATGAGGTAAAATTAAAAGTTAGTATGTATAAATATGTAAAGCCACAGGATCATCATAGCGTATCTTCTGAATATCTGTTTTGCTTATTTTGAAGGAATTGATATTAAAGTTAATATTAAAGAATAAATGGCAAACATGCAAAAGTTGTAAGGATAAAATATGAATTAAAAAAGAAATGCTATTTTTGCCTCAAAATGTTCTGAGCTTAAGCAATTTCTCCAGAGCTAAAGTGTTTCATGTTATCTTAGCTGAGTCTAAAGGTGTACTTTTGTGGAGATGTTTAAAAACATTTGCTCTATTGGATAAATTCCAGACACTTTGCCTGGCTACACACAAATCCTAACCTCACTCTTAGAAGTACTCAGTTTCTACCATGTATTGTGATAACCCAAGTCTCATCAACTGTTTTCTCATGTGTCTCTGATATTGTATACTTTCTTTTTCTGCTTACAATTTTGTACCCTACTAGGTCTTGGTGCAGAAGTGATTTTCCTGCCTAACTTGAATCTCTGTGATTTGTATAAGTTCAAATAATCAGTAGTAGAAAATCTGCATTTGTTAGTTTGAGGGTTAGGTAGAATCTAAGGGCCATCTATGTCTCTGGAAGCTACATGATAAATAGGTCTCAGGCTGATTTTCCATGTCTGAAGGATCTTTTAGGATAGCAACAGGGATAATGACCAACTTCTGAGTCCACTTACTTTCCAGATATTCTGAATGATAGATCCTTCTTTACCCCCAAAGTTCAAATTTAATTTAGTTTTCTTACATCTTCATGTTCTCTTTTTCTCTGCCTTTGTCTTTGTGTGTGTGTGTGTGTTTGTGTGTGCGCGCACGCACGTGTGCTTCTTTTTTTGTTTTTGTATTTCTCACCTTATCTAGCCTATTTTGAAATAAATTGCATTGTGGCAATATTTACCGCTTTGTTACAAAAATTGGTAACTCATCTTTATTTATGTGGGCTGTAGAGAGGAAGAAGGAAGAAACCCTCCGAACTGTAACTGAAATAATTTAGTGCATATGCAGAAGGAGGTGTGGGAAATTAATGCCTTAATAAATACTTAGACATATTATCATTTGTTCTGTTCTATCCTTGGCATGTTCTCTCTTCAGCTCATCTTGCCATTATTTTCTCCAATAAAACTTTGTTACTTTTTATAAATCTCTTCCTGCTAATCATCCTTCATAGTCTCTGTTGCATTCTTAGACTGCCTTCTAGAAAATAATTATTACACTATATGGAATCAGTTGTTTATGTTAACTATAAGATTCTTGGGCAATCTATAAATTACTTTGGGCACTATGGCCATTTTCAGGATACTGATTCTTCTTAACCAGGAGCATGGAATGTTTTTCCATCTGTTTGTGTCCTCTCTTATTTCCTTGAAAAGTGGTTTGTAGTTCTCCTTGAAAAGGTCCTTCACATTCTTTGTTAATTGTATTCCTAGGTATTTTATTATCTTTGTAGCAGTTGTGAATGGGAGTTCACTCATGATTTGGCTCTCCGTTTGCCTGTTATTGGTGTATAGGAATGCTTGTGATTTCTGCATGTTTATTTTGTATACTGAGACTTTGCTGAAGTTGCTTACTATCTTAAGGAGATTTGGGGCTGATATGATGGGGTCTTCTAAATATAAAATCATGTCGTCTGCAAATAGAGACAATTTGACTTCCTCTTTTCCTAACTGAATGCTCTTTATTTCTTTTTCTTGCTTGATTGCTCTGTCTAGAAATTCCAATACTATATTGAATAGGAACGGTGTGAGAGAGCATCCTTGTCTAGTGCCAGTTTTCAAAGGAAATGCTTCCAGTTTTCACCAGTTCAGTATGATATTGGCTGTGGGTTTGTTGGAAACAACTTTTATTATTTTGAGATATATTCCATCAATATTCAGTTTATTGAGAGTTTTTTTAGCATAAAGCTCTATTGAATATGGTCAAAGGCCTTCTCTGCATCTATTGAGATGATCATGTGGTTTTTGTCTTTGATTCTGTTTATGTGATGGATTATGTTTATAGACTTGTGTATCTTGAACTAGCCTTGCATCCTGGGATGAAGCCTCCTTGTGCGTGATGGATAAGCTTTTTGATGTGTTGTTGCTTTTGGTTTGTCAGTATTTTGTTGAAGGTATTTGCATCCATGTTCATCATGGATATTGTCCTGGAGTATTCTTATTTAGTTGTGTCTCTGCCAGGTTTTGGTATCAGAATGATGCTGGTCTCATAAAATGAGTTGAGGAGGATTCCCTCTTTTTGTATTGTTCGGAATAGCTTCAGAAGGAATGGTACTGGATCCTCTTGGTACATCTGGTAGCATTCGGCTATGAACTGGTCTGGACCTGGACTGTTTTTGATTGATAGGCTACTAATTGCTACCTCCACTTCAGACCTTGTTATTGGTCTATTCAGGGATTTAACTTCTTCCTGGTTAGTCTTGGGAGGGTGTAAGTGTCCAAGAATTCATCCATTTCTTCCAGGTTTACTAGTTTATGTGTAATCCCCATCAAACTACCATTGACCTCCTTCACAGAACTGGAAAAGACCACTTTAAACTTTATATGGAACCAAAAGAGAGCCTGCATAGCCAAGAAAATCCCAAACAAAGGAACAAAGCTGGAGGCATCACACTATCTGACTTCAAACTATACTACAGGCTACAGTAACCAAAACAGCATGGTACTGGTACCAAAACAGAGATATAGACCAATGCAACAGAACAGAGGCCTCAGAATAACACCATACATCCACAACCATCTGATCTTTGACAAACTAACAAAAATAAGCATTGGGGAAAGGATCCCTGTTTAATAAATGGTGTTTGGTGAACTGGCTAGCCATGTGCAGAAAGCTTTAACTGAACCTCTTCTTGACACCTTACACTAAAATTAACTCCAGATGGATTAAAGAATTAAACACAAGAACTAACACCATAAAAACCCTAGAAGAAAACCTAGGCAATACCATTCAGACATAGGCATAGGCAAGGACTTCATGACTAAAACACCAAAAGCAATGGCAATAAAAGCTAAAATAGACAAATTGGATCTAATTAAACTCCAGAGCTTCTGTACGGCAAAAGAAACAATCATCACAGTGAACAGGCAACCCACAGAATGGGAAAACATTTTTTGCAATCTACCTATCTGCCAAAGGGCTAATATTCAGAATCTACAAAGAGCTAAAGCAGATTTAAAAGAAAAAAACAAACAGACCCATTCAAAACTTGGTGAAGGACATGAGCAGACACTTTTCAAAAGTGGACATTTATGAGGCCAGAAAACATATAAAAATGCTCAAGATCACTGGTATTAGAGAAATGCAAATCAAAATCATATTGAGATACCACCTCATGCCAGTTAGAATGGCAATCATTAAAAAATCTGGAGACAGATTCTGGAGAGGATGTGGAGAAATAGAAACACTTTTACACTGTTGGTGGGACTGTAAGTTAGTTCAACCATTGTGCATGACACTGTGGCAATTCCTCAAGGACCTAGAAACAGAAATTCCATCTGACCCAGCAATCTGATTACTGGGTATATATTCAAAGGATTATAAATCATTCTATTGTAAAGACACATGCACATGTATGTTCACTGGGGCACTGTTTCCAATAGCAAAGACCTGGAACCAACCCAAATGCCCATTAATGATAGACTGGACAAAGAAAATGTGGCACATATACACAATGGAATACTATGTAGCCATAAAAAATGATGAGTTCATGCCCTTTGTTAGGGACATGGATGAATCTGGAAACCATAATTCTCAGGAAACTGACACAAGAACAGAACATCAAGCACCACATGTTCTCACTCATAGGCAGGTGTTGAACAGTGAGAACACATGGACACGGGGAGGGGAGCATCAACCACTGGGGTCTGTTGTGGGGGAATAGGGGAGGGTCAGCGGTGGGTGGGTAGGGAGGTTGGGGAGGGATAACATGGGCAGAAATGCCAGATATAGGTGGCCGGTGAATGGAGGCAGCAAACCACATTGCCATGTGTGTACCTGTGCAACAATCCTGCATGTTCTTCACATGTATCCCAGAACCTAAAGTGCAATTATATATATATAATAAAGATCATACTTTGTATTCTCTCTTTAATTTTGTCAGTTGTGTTATGCATTTTGAAGCTTTTTAAATAGATATGTATTATATTTTTTGATGAATTGACACTTTTATCACTATGAAATTGCCCTCTTTATCTGTGGTAAAACTTTTAGTCTTGTATCTATTTTATCTGATATTAATATAGCCACTTCAGTTTTATGGTTACTAATTGCATGGTACTGATTGCATATCATTTTTCATCTAATTACCTTTAATATATTTCTAAATAAGTTTATCTTGAAAACAAAGTTGGGTTTTGGCTTTATGATTTATTTGGACAATTACCACCTTTAAATTGGAATGTTTAGCTCACTAAAATGTAGTGCAATTACTGATAATGTTGAGTTTAGGATTACTGTATTAATGTTTTCTTTTTGTCTCCTTTGTTCTTTGTTCTCTGTTCTTCCTTTCTTGCTGTCTTTTGGAGTGAATTTTTTTTTTTTCTAATTTCTTTTTGAGATGGAGTCTTGCTCTGTTGCCCAGGCTGGAGTACAGTGCTGCAGTCTCAGTTCACTGCAACCTCTGCCTCCCGCGTGCAAGTGGTTCTCTTGCCTCAGCCTCCAGAGTAGCTGGGATTATAGGGATGCAATCATGCCTGGCTAATTTTTGTATTTTTGTTCAGTAGAGATGGAGTTTTACCACATTGGCTAGCCTGGTCTCCAACTCCTGACCTCAAGTGATCTGCCTGCCTCGGCCTCCCAAAATGCTGGGATTACAGGCTTGAGCCACTGCACTCGGCCAAAATTTTACTTTAACTTACTAACGGGCCTTTTAGTTCTAACTTTTTACATTTTAATATTCATAGTCTAGAAATTACAATTACAGACTCCTGGTTCTTTATAATTTATTAAAATTCTTCATTTTTTCTGTTATTCAAACTGAATTCCTGTTGATCTATTTCAAGTTCACTGACCCTTTCGGCATGTCTGTTTTGTCTTAGGTATGTTCAGTGGCTTTTTCATTCTAGATACTATATTTTTCAGGCTTATAAATTTCCTTTTTGTAATTTTTGTCTTCTTAAATTTACTCTCTTTAATTACAAGCCTTTATTATGAACATTTTCCTTTGCCTCATTAAGCATAGTTATTGTTGCTGCTTTAAGATCTTTTTGCACTAATTCCAGCTTCTGGATCAACCCAGGGTTGGTCTTTGCTGATTGTTGTTTCTTTTGAGATTGGATCACATATTCCTGCTTCCTCTTACATCAAGTAATTCTGGATCATAACCCAGACAATATGACTATTGTATCCTGGAAACTCTGTATTCTGTTTTATCTTTCTTCAAAGAGTGTTGAGTTTTTATTTTAATAGGCAATTGGTGTGGTTAGAATAAAATTTCAAGCTCTATCTTTTGATGAACAGCTCAAATCTCAGTACAATTATTAAATTTTTAGGTTGCCTTTTTGCAGTCTGCCCTGAAAATGCATAGTTCAGGGTTCATCCAGAGACTGGGGAGAGTTAAAAACAAGAGTTAGGCCTTTCTCTGGCTTTCTTCTGTGTTGCCTTGATCCCTTTTTAGCAATTGTGGTTTGAACTGTCTTCTGCTGCTTTGAGCCAGAAAAATGGCATGCTTGCTGTCAGATTTTTAGCTGTTCCACAAGATGCTGCCTGTGGCCTGCCCTCAGGTTACAAGCCCTACAAATGGAAAACATCTTGTTCCTTTTTCAAATGTTGATGAATTTTGAAGACTGTTGTTCATTCTCCAGATGAATGACTGTTGTTCATTCTCCAAAGGACAAAATTTTGTATTTTGTCCTTTATGGTTGATAAATGCAGGTGGATCAGCCTGTTAGGGTGTTCCTTCACCATATTCAGAGTGGAACTCCTCAAAGAATTTTAACTAAACACAATGTCATCCACGTAGAGTTGATACTTTCTAGGTCTGACCATATGCCTAAATTCTTATCAGTGGGATTTAAGACAAAGAGATTTATGTAACTTGGTGGGGGGTTGTATCCTTAAGAGTAATTTGCTTTCCTTTCCTTTCTTTTTTCTCTTAGTCTTTGACCACACAGATGAGAGTAAAACCTTAGGGGATGGCAAAGTAGTAAGAGGGAATGATGGACCCCTCACCGTCTCCTGAAACAAAGCCACTGAATGCCCACCTACCTCTTGGCTTTTATGAGAGACAAATTCCTCTCTTGTTTCAGCCACTGTATTTTTTTAGATCTATTTGTTACAGCAGCTTAGGCTATAGCTTAATTATGATGAAAATTCCTGTTTATCTTCAGGATTCCCAATAATTGGATGCAGGATAAAAACCAGTTACTGAGTTGTTTAATCCACGTCAAATAACTAGTTTGCCCTAGTTTCTCACTTTCCTTTCCCACTATTTTTTAAATTGAGGTATAATTGACAATATAATACACAGATCTTAAATGTTCAGCTTGATTAACATTGACAATTGCATATACTCATGTAAGGGAGAAAAATATACCTTTTCCTCTATCCATCTTAGGCTCGTGGCTGAGGCCCTACAACAAAAGACAGATTAGCAAAAGGAAAGCATGCAAATTTATTTAATATAAGTTTTATGTGACATGGAGCCTTCCTAGGGGAATAAAGACCCAAAGAAATAAATAAATATGAGTATTTTATGATAGGTTTGAAGAAGAGTGGACCGTCATAGAGAAATATAATAGAGCAAAAGGAGTATGATCCAATTGAAATAAACTGGGGAGAACTTAGCAAGGCCTGTGTGTTCAGATTCTGTTGGTGTGCTTGTGTCTTCTGAGATAAGGATGCTCCCTTCCTTTGGGTATTGAGATGGTACTTCTCCTTGAGGATCTTAGGACCTGCTTCAGGGGACAATCAGAAAATCCTTCCTAGGTTTTATGACCTGCTTTGGTGGAGTACGGTGGGGAAAGGTCTGAGAGACCTTCCTATACTTGCTGTTTCTCACACTCCTTCAGCTTAAAATATTTAACATACCAAGGTGCCACATTCTGGGGTAGCATGTTCTGAACTCCATCACATGTAACCACCACCCTAAGCAAGGCACAGAATATTTCTAACATCCAGTAAATTCCCTTTTGTCATCCACAACCATTTTCTCATTTCTGTCATTACTTTTGTCTGTCTAGAATAGAACCTTATATAAACAAAGTATGTACTCTTGTGTGTGTGAATTCTTTGACTTAACACAATGGTTTTGTAATCCATTCATGTTGTTACATTATCAATAGTCAATTCTTTTTTATTAATAGTATTCTGTGGCATTCACTTAGAGAAATTTGGTTTACATGTTTACCTGTTGATGGACATTTGAGTTGTTTTGTGTTTTGACTATTGTGATTAAAGCTGCTATGAACATTTTTGTACAAGTCTTTGTATGGTGATACATTTTCTTTTCTCTGTAGTAATTATCTAAAAGTGAAATTGCTAGCACTTTGGGAGGCTGAGGTGGACGGATCATGAGGTCAAGAGATTGAGACCATCCTGGACAACATGGTGAAACCCCATCTCTACTAAAAATACAAAAATTACGGGACCTAGAAGAATGTGTCAAACTATAAACTGCTTGTGATTGTCCGGGCGTGGTGGCACGTGCCTATGGTCCCAGGTACTTGGGAGGCTAAGGCAAAAGAATCGCTTGAACCCAGGAAGTGGAGGTTGCAGTGAGCTGAGATTGTGCCACTGCACTCCAGCCTGGTGACAGAGCAAGACTCCGTCTCAAAATAAATAAATAAATAAATAAAGTGAAATTGCTAGATTGTAGTGTAAATACGTTTAATTTTGTGACTACCAAAGTTTGCTAAAGTGGCTTACATGCTCACAAGCTGCATGAGGACTCAGTTTCCTGCATTTCTCACCAACAGTTGATCTTGGTCATTCTAGCAAAGGTGTAATGGACTCTCACTCTGTTTTAACTTTCCATTTCTCTGATAATTTAAAGACACTGGCTATTTGTACATCTTCTTCTGTCAAATGTCTATCTAATTCTTTTTCCAGGCTTTGTATTTGCTGATTTGTATTTATATGTAATATGTAAGACAGGGTTCAGAGCACACTGTAAGGTGTATTGTCGAAATCAAAGTGAGAAAACTGAGACCAATATCAGAAAAGTCAAATTCCAGTTTATTCAGCTCCCGGGCGAGGTTCTATGGTC